>MQTX01000087.1:359788-436508 GCA_009735665.1 Angiostrongylus cantonensis | reverse complement strand
TTTTTCCTTGACACCCGTACTCATTACCTTTACTGTTTTATCGTTGCACTGTTTGATGCGTTTATTACCAGTTTTGAGCGCGTGTGGCGCAGTGGTTGGAGGCGCCTTAGCAACACGCACGTTGAGTCGATCCCTGCGCCCATGGCCCACCAAGCCTTCCATCCCTCCGGGGTCGGCAAATTGGTACCGGACTTGTCTGGGAGGATAGCAGCACTGGCTCGATACATCGGCAGGCCACCACGACTCATTGTAAAGGCCAGATATGCATTCGATCACCTCCAACGATACTTAATGAAGTCGAATGCATGGCGTGTCCCTAAGGGATTGATCAACGCCGAGAGCTTTATCCTTTATCGTTTATTACTAGTTCCATCTATCCTTCCGTATTCCTCTGTGCTTTAATTCATCTGAAAGCCTTTCATTGAAGGTATTTCTGTTTTTCGACGACGATGATATTCTATTCTGCAGAATCTTACCATTCTTCTGACTTTAAGTCAGCCATCATCTCATCGTCTTCGATCCGAACTATAGACGATTTCTCAATCGTAATCGACCAATCAAACACTTTTGGTGAAAAATAGCGGAATTCTTCCTTGTTATCATATCATATTTCTCTCATTTTTCCATGACGTGGTTCAACGGTTTTCTTTCCTCTGACCTTTATCTCCTCTTAACATGTTAATCGGTCTTCTGCCTTGTGCTGCTTTTGTTTTTCGGTTTTTCGTTGTTCACTCTCATCAGTTCACTCTTGTTTCCTTCTTTTCATATCGTTTTATTTTTCCTGTTTTATATTATCATCATTAACTTTCATAAATTGTTTATATGGTCGTAAGTAGCGCAATGACGGCAATGCTGTTCTGTACGCGCACGTCCCTGGTTCGATTGCTCACCAACCGCGCTACGCACTGCATCTCCTCCTGGTTGAAAATTTCGTATCAGACCTGTTTGGGAGTTTTCCTACAATCATCTGAAGCTGGTGATTCGTGGTGGATTAATGTAATTTAGTTCTATTTCGAATAACCCTATGCTATATCAAAACGGAAATTCTAGGCAATGAGGCGGGTTTTCTCTTTCCATACTTTTCTAAATGATATTTTTGCAGTTCGTCTTGAAGAGTTCAGTTATTTCAAGTTCTTTTCTAAAGGCGACTTTTTTTTTCTTCTTTTCTGGTCGTCGTAGTTATATATATATATATATAAAATAAGCTTTGCTCAGGCATCTTGTCACAGTTTTCACCATACCACGTTCTTTTACTTAGAAACCGCGCTTCTTCATTCATTTCCTTTGAAAAGTCGATTTTCCCATTCGATCTGTGAGATCTTTTTTGTTTAGTACAATAATCCTATGAATGCTATGGAATGAGATCAACGCTGCGGTTTTGATAGAAGGTTTTGCCTTTGTTATATCAAGTAAAATAATATGAGGCAGTGCCATGATATCAGTCATGGCAATGAGGCGGATTTTCTCATCCCATACTTTTCTAAATGATATTTTTGCAGTTCGTCTTGAAGAGTTCAGTTATTTCAAGTTCTTTTCTAAAGGCGACTTTTTTTTTCTTCTTTTCTGGTCGTCGTAGTTAAGTTTAGTTATGGACACGAACACCTTTACTGGTAACTTTCATATTATCAAATAATCTAAGCACATGATTATCTTACCTAGTCAGGTAGCAACCAATACCTAGGTGTTGTGCTTTCTGAAGTTTCATAAAGCTTTTGTCTCTCACTGCACATTAATTCTTCGTTTCTTTCCTTTTTTTCTTTTCTTTTATTTTTGTTGTGGGGAGTATAACAAGAAAGAGTAGTGAAATTATTGTAGTAGTTAAAGGAGAAATGAGGCTTAAAAATTCTGCTTCCTATGTCTCTTTGAGCGTGGATGCAAACAATGCGTAGTTTCAGTGTGAATTTTCCCATAATCTTTCAAAAGGGTGCGTGTGCTGCAGTGGTCGGAGGCGCTCTACGACACACACGAAAGATCGACCCCAGCTCCATGGTTCACCAAGCCTTCCATCCCTCCGTGGTCAGCAAATTGGTACCAGACCTGTCTGGAAGGGTAGCAACACTGGCTCGATACATCGGAAAGCCACCGCGAGTCATTGTAAAGGCCAGATATGCATTCAGTCACCTCCAGACGATGCTTAATCAACGCAGTGGCGCCTCCAACCACTGCGCCACACGCGCCCTTTTTTACCATTAGGAGTCGCAAAGTCTTGTGCTACGATTTCTTCCATGTATTTTCTATTCTACTTTTGAATAACATCTGTAATACTTGGATACTTGGATGTTCCGTCCTCACTGATTGTTCGGGCCCTAGCACAATATCCATTTTTTTTTGGAGTTTTGTTGGTTTAGCCATTGTAGTTCTTTGGGATCCCGAGGTGTGCTAGGCCAAAGTCTGCCCTAGGTCGTCGTCACCACAGGCAGTTGCCGCTCTTGTGGATCAGAGGGAAATTTGCCACCACGCGACTAGTTTGGTACCAGGACGGTGGCGGATCCTGGTATCGGTTCAGTCGTAGCTAGGCTTCCTGATGATATCGCTGAACTTCTTCTGTTGTTGTTTCGATGTTTGAAAACACATCACTTACGTCAAACCTATTTTGTCTTCCCATTGTTAGTTAATGGGCTCCGGATATCCGAATGCTTTCAATCAAGTATCTAAGTGGGTCAACCATCAGAATCATTCTGTGGATAAAAATATAACGCTCAATTCTTTCCCTGTCCTTCTCCCAAGCAGATCGTTGGTAGTGCTAAAGAGCAAAGAAAAACAACAATGTCGAAAGATGGACGAAAAACCGGTTATTCTTCTTCTTTACTAGCACATGCTTCCTCGTCACAATTCTAATCTCTAATCTGTCTCGTTTCTGCACTTTTTAGAGACTAAGTCGTTGTTGTCTATGTGCTGTTCCCGAGATAAGTATACAGAAACGGAATACAATGTCGATTCCTCCATCTATGGTTATGGACCATTCAGAAAGAAAAGTTCAATTGATTCCACTTTATTATTTTTTTTATATGACCTCTCTTCACTGGTACTGTGCGGATCCCAGCACTTGTCGCATTCGATTCGTTTCCTCGAATCCATTTTCCACGAAGATCTTCCAACGTTTACGTGTGACTTCGGATGCTGCTTAAGGATTTTCATTTCATTTTGAATGTCGTGGAATGCTGGTGGAGCAATTCTCCCTGGAGATCCTAAGATAGTCAGGTTGGAGCGTTCCCACTTGGATTCCAGAGAGTGGTTTTTTCCCCAAACAAGTCCGGTACCAATTTTCCGATTCCGGAAGGATGAGTGGCTTGGTTGCCTGGAGCAGAATTGAACTAACACACATGCTCATGATAACCGAGATCACTACCACTGTGTTATCCGATCCAATTCTACTTTAACAAAAATTATTTCATTAGTCAGATAAAGGGGCTAAATTTCGTAAACATGAAGAGTTCGTCTTTACTATGTTTTCTTACGTAAGCTCAAAAATCGCTCTATTGATTGACATTGAAAACACTAATTCATGAGCTAAAAACTATCAATTTTTGTCAGAATCACATGTGGATGTCTATTCCTCTAGTGAGGACTTTCCACCATTAAATATTGGTAATGTGATTTCGTGCCAGAGAATGTAAGTGGCATACTAAGAACTCTGGATGTCCTAAGTTGTATTTACTACTTATTAAGAACTCATAAGGACGCAGTGATTGGAGGCGGCCTGCAACACACGTGGAATCGATCTCCGTACCTATGGCCCACCAAGCCTTCCATTCCTCCGGAGTCGGCAACTTGATATCAGACTTGTCTGCTTGTCTGGAGGATAGCAGTAAGGGCTCGACACACCGGTAGGCCACCGCGAGATATTGTTAAGGCCAGATATGCATTCAATCACCCCTAAACGATGCTTAACGAAGTCGAATGCATGCCGCATCCTTCAGGGATTGATCAACACCGAGAGCTTTACCCTTTATCCTTTTAAGAACTCTACCTAAAAAATTTTCAATTTTGAATATTCAAATAGCTCGTAGTAATAAATATCATTTTTGTCTATTACATCGTCGTCGATCAGTCGGATGCATGATTGCCATGCGAATCTCTGTACAGTACTCGTTTGCCGACTACTGATTGTGCGTAAAGATCTCAAAAAGTCCTAATATTCCTGAATTGTCGAAAGTATTAGTGAATTTCAGACATAACCATGCTTTTCCACCTTTCAATATGTCGATGCCAAATTATGAAAATAGGAGTTCGTTCTTGAGTGGTAGCCAAGCTCGTGCACTAACTCCCTTTCATGGGTGAAGATTGACTCTGCATGCGATGTAAGAAGGCGCCGCAAAGGTTCTGATTAAGAATGAGTCCTGAAGAAAATTCCATTTGTGACTCACTTTGTTGACATCACCGACTATGCTGACGAAATTCGAGTGAATTTACTTTTTATACATCATAGAAGTAGCTTCTATTCTGAAAACCTCATTTTCAGGCTAAATTGATGGATATCTTCTATGAAAATCAATAGTTTCTTGCTGTCACTGGTTGCCTTGATGTGTTTCTTTTGCTCCTCTAGAATAAGCCTTTACGGCCTGGTCTTTGATACTTGGATGGTCCGTCCTCACGAGTTGCGGACCCCAGCACATTAGCCATTCATTTCTTTCCCGCGCTGTCGTCGTCCGTGGTGGTGGTTTTGTTCGAGCATGGTTCGATTTCTATCATCTTCCTAGTACATACGATCACCATACTCTCTAATCTCTTGTGTTGAAATATGTTCGCGAATAAAATTATCGAAAAGCTGAAAAATAAATCCAAGTTTTAAAATTTGCCACCGCAGAGGCGAAAACTACAAGTGTGAGCAATAAGCTAACAAACGCCATCATGCCCTGTTAGGCGAAATCTAGTCCGTTTATTTACATTCGTGGTCAAAATAGATGCCATTGAGAAAAGAAAAAAAGGGAAACCGCTCTGAAGAAGGCGATACTGCCGAAACGTCAGCTACTATTGTGTTGTATTGTATTGTGTGTTTTTCTATGGGAGTAAATGTATGCTGTATAACAACCTCGCGATTGCTAAGCAAGAAAACTACGCATTCATATTCCAATGCCGAGGTTAATAGAAAGTCGAACCAGGGAAACCAATATTTTCCATATTTACTTGGATCCGTTTTCACGAGTTGTGCGGACCCCAGCACATTCACCATTCGTTCCTTTCTCTCGCAATCGTAGTGGTGGTGGTTTTGTTCGAGAATGGTTGCGCGTGCGAGTCTCATACTGTGATCTGTAAAACAACTGCAGGTTCGGGTACAGCTGATTAACTTTGTATACAGACCTGTCCGCCCAACATGTAGGTGGCCGTCTTAGGGGGCGTTGTCATTTTCGTTTAAAAAATTTAAATAAAAAATTTTAAAAATTAAAAAATAAATTTGACTTGAATTAAAAAAATACTTCTGCAAATTTTAACTTATTATTTGCAGCCTACTCTTTTTAATAGCAGGGTATATTGTAAAATATAACTTCAATGATGGTGAGATATTAGCAAAATTCCGGATCGCAAGTGCCTGCGGCTGGGAACGAACGCGCTATTGTCCTTTCCAGGGAGTAATGCGTTGAGCACCACACCATGCTGGTTCTTCGTTTCGTCTATCTCTCAGCTAGTTCAATTTTTTTTTCGTTTTTTCAGATGGCATTCGGCCGGATCTAGGTGTGTATCTGCCGAGCACTTGGACACTTACTCTGCAGCTTGTCAGCTGGCTTTGAGTCTTATCTTTTTGTTACTAAGTTAAGCCATCTTGTGCTGTCTACTCGAAAAAGCTTACTTCCGCTTTGTAAGGTTCAGCTTCACATACACGTATCTTATCCCATGTGATAAATTTCATTGTTTGGGCTGAATGCCATTAGAATGCACACAGCGTTAATTTTAAACCTTCGGAAGCTATCAGTTATGCGAAGTTAGTTTGAGCATCTGCTGGATTATTGAGCGCTTTATTCGTAAATAATTGTTGAAGTACTTGAAAGAGTGAGCGTTGATCGGTAAGAGACCCAGCAAGCGTGGTGAGCAGGACAGAGTTACTTTTACAATGTTGGTTGTACGACATTTGTTCGGGCGTGGTTGTGGCAATTTCGAATGGTCAACGTCTGTAGCAAATGTTTCAGTTATTCGAACATTTTATTAGCTTTGATGTAAGTGGTTTTGTAATGTGAATGTCTCGCCAAGTTTCAAGATGTTCAATAACACGGCTGTTTCTGCCCTCGAAGCCAAATATTTCCTTTTTATCACTTCCTTCCCTTTTTTATCTTCTTCTTTGGCTTCGGAAGGTGTTTTGTTGGGGCATTTTTGTTGAGTCCAGAACCGGCCAACTCTTCTTGATTAAAATTGCTTCGAGTTTTAAGCTTAGGAGGTTGGCTACTGTCGTCCTTTACCACGAATAACTTGTGATATAGTTCCCTGTTGTCTCTCCTATACGTCCTGATCTGGGATTATTGAAGTATATTTCGATGCATTGCATCTTTCTACTTCGATATTTCGTCTTCTTCTTCAGTGTTGTTAAATATTTATTCGAACTTATTCTTTTTAGAATCCTGGGATAGCCCTGCTGGAGCATTCTCAGATGTTCACTTCAGGCTATTCTTTGTGGATCCGAGCGATCTTTTCCCAAACAAATCTCATACCGGTTTGCTAAGCATGAAGGAATAGGGCTTAGTTGGTCCAGTGGGGAATCGAGCAAGAGAAAATGCATGTATTACACAGCTTCGCGAGCCACTGGACAAGTATAATTGTTTAGAAAGGGAATATATGAATTTGCTTTTGGTGACATAGCACCATGAAGGTCTTTAGGGTCCTGAGAAAACCATAGCATTCGTACTTGTGTTGATTTTTTTGCCATGAATTGGTTCGCTTCAATCGAATCTTATACCATCATCATTTCTGAAAGAAAATAGATGACTCTGATGATTTTTCTCTCTTATTTCTATTTCCTTCTTTTTATAGACCTCGGCATAGATAGTTGATATATTTATTTATATGATCTTATAAACTGATCTTCTTTAGCTGATGCGAGGTTGGTATAGGTCTTCGTTGTTGTTGTCGTTGTTGTTGGTGTTGTAGGTCGATGGCTGACGTTTCGGCGATTTCGCCTTCCTCAGAGCCTGGACGTATTTTATATTAGAATACTTTAATTATTCGGTGGAAAAAAGGGTAAAGTATTAATGATGATCAAAATTTTTTAAATAGACGGTGGGTTAGGATACTACGGTCAAATGTAAGTCTACACCATATTGAACAGAAAGGCTACTCACCGTGATGTTTCGATTAGGACTGGCCCACGCGTTGCTCACGTGTGGTCGCGAGCAAGACACACCCCGAGGTCAAAATATCATTTTGAAATAGGGCACTGGGTCACGGTGAGTAGCCTTTCTGTTCAATATGGTGTAGACCTACATTTCACCGTAGCATCCTAGCCCACCATCTATTTAAAAAATTTTGATCTTCATTAATACTTTAGCTTTTTTTCCACCGAGTAATTAAAGTATTCTGATCTAAAATAGAGGGCGCTTGTGGCGCAGTGGTTGGCGCCACTGCGACGCACACGTGGAATGCGCCCATAGCCTTCCATCGTTGCGGAATCGGCGAGTTGGTAGTAGACTTCTGGGAGAATTGCAACACTGGATCGATACATTAATAGGCCACCGCGAGTCATTGTAAAGGCCAGATATGCATTCAATCACCTCCAACGATACTTAATGAAGTCGAATGCATGGGACATCCCTCAGGGATTGATCAACGCCGAGAGTTTTATCCTTTATCCTTTATCCTTTAATATAAAATACGTCCAGACCAAGAGGAAAGCGAAATCGCCGAAACGTCAGCCATCGTCCAACAACACCAACAACAACGACAACGACAACAAAGACTTATACCAACCTCGTATCAGCTAAAGAAGATCAGTTCGTAAGATCATATAAATAAATTTGAAAAGTTATTTCTAATGTGAAAAGCTTTTTCACACATAGTGGATGACTCGTGGTAACTTTTATTGTTTTTCGATGGTGCTCATCATAGGGTACCCCTAGTGTCGGTCAGTTGCTGAAAACTCTCTTCGAATAGTAATGCATTAAATTATCCGCCTAGGCTACCGCCATAAGGTCTTCATCATTCGACCCAGTTTTTCATTCTGCACTTCAAAAAACTCATGAACAAATTGGAACCAAATGGTCACGTGTCCGTGCAGTGGTTAGATGCGTCCCGCAAAACACCCGCGATCATTGGTTCAATCCCGTGTCCAAAGCTCAGGAAGCGTTTCATCTCTCCAGGATTGGCAGTGAAACTTCTCCGGAATTTTAGCAATAGTGGCTTAGCAGATAGGTCGTCACAGGTTATTGTACAGGGTAGACATGCATGCACCCTTAAGACGTTACGAATGGAGTCAAATGCGTGGCGCATTTCTCAGGGGTTGGCTAACGCCGTAGACCTTGTCCTTTACCTTTTTATTGAAACGAAATATGATCACTATCTATTTGGTTGTGATCTGTTCAAAGCGTTTGCTTGTTACCCACTACTCGGTTTCATTTCTTATTTTGTAAATTTTGCTTTATGGTGCTCTGTTGTTCTTTCCTTTGTCAATACTTAGGATATTCTGCAGTTATGGTTCACATATGAATGGTGCTTAGAACTCTATGGTGTTATGTTTCAGGATGTCTAACCCGGAACCTGTGCACTGCTCGGAGAATTCCATTCAGGACGAGGAGAAAATGTAAGATTTTTTGACTTCAACATTACCAACACTACATCGCTAGCGAATTCATGGTGAATATATTCTCTATAGACCAGCAATAACAAATTGGCGCTGGAATGTCAGATTTTAAGATAGGGCTTTCGTTAGTGCAACTGATCTTTTCATTATGATTTGCATGCGTAGTTGAGAAAAGGTCATTGAGAATGTTATGAGAAGCCTAGTATCCACTCCATTCGTTTCGTTTCCTCTCCACTGTTTTTATCCTAGAGATGTTCTCTTTCGAGGTGATACTTACATATGCAAGTTTTGTTCCGTGTTCGAGAGGTCATGCTGCCAAGATGTACAAGTAGAACTGATTACCATAGTCAACAAGAAGTTCGTCTTTCCACCCTGGAAGCCTTAATTTTTTTCTGAGTAACTACATCGCGAGGGTCATTCTACTTTTTTCTTCTTCTCATCTTTTGCCATCTTTTCTTACTGCATCATAATCCAATGTTCAGCTTCATATGCTCAATTTTTGTTATGTGATTTGATCGCTAAGCTTTGGTTAAACTAGCCAACGCAACGTTGAAGCTTGTACATTTTTTAATACGTCATATGGCACATAAAGTTTCGAGTACAACCTTTGACGATGCTATGGTATTAGCCCATCTGTCAGCTGCTCAGTGGAGACTGGAAGATGTTATGTTGAATATCACCGAGCGCGGATGGACATCTCATTCTTGCTAGTCGGTGGTTCTGAGTGACTCGAAAGCAATCTGTACTAATCGTTTTCGTCTTTTGTGTAGTCCTTCCTTGATGAATGGAAAACAGGCCTCCATAAGCAATTTCTTCCAATTTCGCATTCTCTATCCTACAGGCGATGTTTCATTAACTGGATTTTCCTTCGCCTTCAGACCAAATTTTTTCTTTCTTCTTCGGCGTCATTGGTATGCTTCATTTACGTTTTTTTTTTAGAACGAACACGTCATTGAATCGATGATTAATAAAAATTTATGGTCATTGTTCATGCCATTTTCGTCTGAACTGAGTTTCTTCAATGTCCAGTGTGATATGGTGTTTCTTGGCTTAGTCAACTACAATATGCCTTCTTAATGAATCTGCCTTGGCATGAAGATGGT
Source organism: Angiostrongylus cantonensis (assembly GCA_009735665.1). NCBI lineage: Eukaryota > Metazoa > Nematoda > Chromadorea > Rhabditida > Metastrongylidae > Angiostrongylus > Angiostrongylus cantonensis. The sequence continues at coordinate 426,683 of MQTX01000087.1, read as the reverse complement.
GATGAGGTCTAGATAACAGAATATCAATCTTAATAAAAAAAGGACTCATCGTCACAAAATCTAGCTTGCTGCAGTTTCTATGTACTTCAGCCGAAGTGAACAACTATGCTTACGTTCTAACAGCCCTGGAGTATACTGCAGACAAGTCAGGATCCAAAATCTTCTTAGGGGTCATTGATGTTGAGCATAGATCGTCGTCCAATGATGATGTTGAGTATAGATCGTCGTTTTTTGCTCTTGCACAGAACTATGGTAGCTTATGTGTACATTTTTTTTGTTCATCTAATCTTCAAAAATCTATCTGGATGGCCATTCCACAATATTTTCCTCACCGCATATGTTCAACTTTCGTCGTTTTTCGCCTACCGTGTGTTTCAATTCGCTTTCAAGGTGGCATGGCTAGATCTCAGGTACTCAAGTTATATATACAATGCTGTATCAGAACTCATAAACAAGAGCTGTTAGAGAACGCTGGTATCTTTTCATCTTTTTTATTTTATAGGAACGTCAATTAAATACTAAATAATTCTTTAGTTTGCTTCTAAGTGGTGATGCTTCTTTTTTACTCGTACATAATAGGGTTTGAGAATTTGTGTGAAAATAAAACTTTATAGTCTAAAATCAGGTTTATGTATCCCGATCCTGCTCCAAGTCTCGATGAAGATATCGACCAGTCAAAGTTACCGTCAATGCCTGAAGACGACCCAAACGGTAATGTGAACTCGGTAATGGGTGCCGCAGCTCCAAGATGGGGTCCTCAACACGCCGGAGCGAAGGCGTTGGCATCCATGTACAGTAAAGGTATACTATCCTAACATATTGACATTACCACATAGTAATTTCAAACATTTATAAGCCAGTTAATAGTAGGTATTATTATCATGGGAAATATGCGGTGCTGGGGAAAAATGGGTGCTATTCTGGGCAACTAGTCACTATAAATTATAGATATATAGAGTAAGAAGTTTTTCACTGGTTTCTGTTTATGATAATGTAGCTCTTTTTGAAGACTCTAGTAAGATGACGAACCTCCCAACGGTTTATCGCCTCATCGTGGCGCGAAGCTGTTCCTGGGTGTCAGGCTGCCATTTACAGCAGGCGGTTCATCTCACTGGTAGGATGCCCCAAGCTGAGGAGTCCGGCGCTTCCATCAGGAAGTCTAGCTAAGAGTAAACCAATACCAGGATACTCCACCATCCTGGTATCAATTTCGTATTGTGGCAACTTTTCCTATGATCCACAAAGAGTGCGACTGCCTGTGGTAGTGAGGACCTAGGTCAGACTTTAGCCAGGCTGACCTCGGAATTCCAGGAAACCACAATGGCCTAACGAGCAAATCTCTGAAAAGTGGAGATTGTGCTGGGACCCGCTTAACCAGTGAGGATGGGCCATTCATGTATCAAGTAAGTAAGGTTACGAAAATTGGCACTGGTGCTATTTGATGGTCGTTGCCTTGTTCAATTATTATTTACTGTATTGAGTTGTTCATCAACGAATATCGTTTAGTTTTATAGGCCTTTGAACTAATAAATCTTTTAAGTACTTTTCACTAACTAGTTGTTACATACTTTTTTAGATAGGTCAAATAGTAGCTGTGGTTAGCACGAGATCCGGCGCTGGAATGTGAATCTTTCTTTCACAAATGCATTCAGTCACCTCTATAAAGCTTGATGAAGTAGAGTGCATGACATATCTCTCAGCGGTTGATCAACGCCGGACACTTGTCCTTTATCCTTCATCTCATTCAAATTCATCGATGGGTGCCAATGTTAAAAGAAAAAATGAGGAAGTAAAAAGTTGTAGTGTTAACCTTTTATTTATTGCCTACTATAATTTTTAACCCACGGATCTCCCTCATATGAGGGATCTCGAGCCGGTTAGTCGCGAGGCTACGTGGCGCGTCCCCAGGTGGCAGATAGGCGGTTAATCGCTGACCAAAAGCGACTTTGCTTCCCTGAGACGCAGGTGGATCCAGGGGATGGACTCCCTGTTTCTGCTGCGCCGATTTGACACATACTTTCTGTATTTGCTAGGTGTGTTCATGCATGCGTGTGTGCGTCCTCGCTTTATGCGGATTGTATACGGCGAATCAATTCGGCCAAAAGCTTGCAATCAAGTGACAGGGAATTATATGGGAGGCGGTTAGGAGTCGCCTCCAACAAATAAGCTCCATGTCCACTCTGGGAGCCTTGGTAGTCAAGGAGTCCCTACTCAGTACATAAAGATTCTTCGTGAGCTGTACAACAATTTCACAACCAAAATTTCACCATTCTACAGCGATATTAATGTTGACGTCAAAAGGGGAGTTAGGCAAGGCGATACAATCTCGGCAAAATCATTTACAGCCACCCTCCAGAATGTCATGCGATCATTGGATTGAGATAATATGGCAGTGAAAATCGATGGTCGGCAGTTACACCACCTTCGCTTTGGTGATGCTATCGTCCTTATAACACCAGACACTAGCCAAGAGGAACGTACGCTTGCGGACTTTGATAAAGCGTGTGGAAAGATTGGTCTTCGACTAAATCTAAAGAAAACGATGTTTATGAAGAGCGGATTGGTTTCGTTTGCCCCACTCACGCTCAACGGAACGAACATCTCCGAATGCTCTAGCTATGTCTATCTAGGTAGGGAAATCAATATGATGAACGACTTAGCTCCAGAGCTGAGAAGAGGGAAACGAGCGGCTTGGGGAGCCTTCGAGAGCATCGAGGATGTAGTGAAGAGAACAAAGAACACCCGACTCCGTTCCCACCTTTTCGACTCAACGGTTCTTCCTGCCCTAACGTATGCGTCAGAAACCTGGTCGCTGCGCAAGCAGGATGAATGATCACTGAGCGTTATCGAACGCGCTGTCGAAAGGACGGTGCTGGGAGTATCCCGTTTCACAGTAGGGGATGGGATCCGAAGCTCCGACCTACGTCAGCGTTGAAAAATCAAAGATGCCGTTCTATACGCCAAGCAGTCGAAGATAAGGTGTGCCGGACACGTAATGCGTATGAATGATAACCGATGGACAGGAGCTGTTAGTAACTGGATTTCTCAGGATGTCAAACGTACTGCAAGAAGACCACCGACCCGATGATCAAAGTTTTTCACGAAGAGCCTAAAAGGGAGATATGATGCTCTACGAGTCCCTAGAGCGACGAGTACCCATTGAGCTACTCTTACTCGCGACAGGAAAAAATGGAGGGTTTACTGGCGCCCGCTCGAATCACTCGACCATCAGCGGTACTACAGGTGATACAGGTGATAATTTTTAACGGCAAAGTATGATGTGAAATGCATCCACAATGGTGCTGATGCTTAAATATTCGCAAAACGTGGACCATGGGCCAGATCGAACCACGATTACGCCTTCCGTGTGCTCGAGTATCGAGTACACTGCACCACTGAGGTCCTTGCTTTGTATTTCTCTCAACTTGTTTTCTACCTAACGCTGCCATCGCAAGTCACCCGTTCAGCGGGGTTTGATCTGGGGAGCACAAGTCGACTTGAAGTCAGTTATGTTGACGTTGCAGTCGAAATCACCTTTTATTAACCTTTTAACCTTTTATTTGTTGCTCAGTATGATGTTTCACGGCAGGGTATGATGTATGATATAATGTATGACGTAGGGTATGAGAAAAGGTTGTAAATTGTGGTTTCGACTATAGTCTGAGTTTAACTGAGTTCAGTAGGCATAGTTTTTCGAATAGGTCTTGAACGCTGCATGCGAATTTGAGGATCGAGGTCTCCAGCTCTCGATGACAACTAGTCCTTGACGATCTTCCTCTTCTTCAACGCTGTTATCTTCATCGAAGCTCTCGAAAATATTGCTCTGTTATGAAATTGTGAAGCTGGGCAAATGCAGCGATGAAATTCCAAGTCGTTCTCATGTCTTCAGGCCGGCATCTATTACATAAATATTAAATACCAGTACTAGCGAACTTATACTGTTTTGCGAAATCTTTTTTTTTTTTTCAGAGAAACGTTTGCAAGAACAAGTGTCTATCGTTGTCGCGTCCGTTCTTTTCGTCTTGGTATTCGTGAACTTACTGAGGAGCTGGGATTCTTCAATTTGGGGTTTGTTTCCGAAAGAATTGAGTTTAGTGGATTTTTGTTTTTATCAAAACCAACCATGTAAAAGGATCTTCTAATTTTCGGGGCGTCAGTAAATGTAAACTACTCCTCGAGGACATGCGCAAAATTTAGGACCTCATGTGAGTTTCGGACCCGCGCTTGTCCTTACCGGGGGCTCACCTGCTAACCACCATATCAGTAGAGGCTCTTGCTTTGCCTTTATTTCTGCCTATTTACACATTATCAATGCTATGAGATATCATCCATCAATAATTTGGGAAACAAAAATCGGCATGAGTTCGATGGTTCCCGATAAGAGTAATCGCGGGTTCGAAGCCTGCATGAAGTTCAGAGTTTTACTTATGTGTTAGAATCCCTGCTGTTGTATCTGACACACCGAAAGATGTGTTATATCCTCATGCCCAGCTGTAAGTTAAATCTAACCTGGCGTTCCACTTAGAAGCTGCAGTAGAAAATTACTGAGATTACTCCTTACACGCTCCAGTAAGTTCATCCTTTGTCAGAGAAAGTGGAGAAAATCCTGGGTGACATATAACGAACTCTTTTGACACTTTACTCAGCTATGGTGTTTATTTATGTTCTTTTCCAATAAGAAAGTTTTCGGCATTATCATAGTTTCACTTCCATCCTACGCAATACTGACCCAGTTGAATCAAGCGAAACTTTGATCGCTAATTTTTTCTACATAGGCCAACATCACTATGCTCATCCTCGCACTTCTTCCATTCAGCTCGTTTTCTATCATCCATCATCCACGAAGGCCTTTGGCTTTTCGTGTGGATTCCACTGTTGCTTGAAGATTTGATGTTCTTCATAAATATCGTTGAATGATAATCGAGTAGATTCTCTTGAAGCCCTTTATAGACGTACTGATATGTTCTCTGGTCTTCTCCACTATCGGTTACCAATGTTTTTGAGTCGAAGGGAGCACTGGACAAGTCCGCTGTCAGTTTACGAACTTTGGATTCATTCGATGTTTGGTTAGCCTGTGTAGGGTCCAGTCAGGGACATTGTGCGTGTTATTAGCGGTGCCTATAACCACTGCGTTTCTTTTGCCACATGCGTGCACAAATTAGAAATTAATCATCCATAAGCTAATGACGTAGTTTCTATACAGATTGAGATCTACTTTTCTTTTACTGCGTGTCCCTTAGTTGAGACTATTTGAAGAACTTCTTTAATTCAGGTTCGGTGTTAATTTGTGCCGTACTTGGAGTGATGACAGCAGATTTCGCATCTGGTTTAGTTCATTGGGGAGCTGACACGTTTGGCAGTGTGGATACATACTTTGGTAGGGTAGGTGATTTTTATCTTCGGACCGCTTTTCAGTTCCATTTTCTCGGTGCGGTAACTTCAGTGGCAAAATGTCTTTCCCAAGACCGACTTTCTGTTAACCTCGGAATTGATTGATAATTCGATGTTTTATTTCAATAAGCAGGCACGAGGTTGTTATTATAGAATTTACTAGGATACAATAGCTGACGTTTCAGCGGTTTCACCTTCTTCAGAGCCTGGCAAGGTCAAATTGAGGTGCGATACACTCAACCAAACACTTTTATAATCATAGCAGATAAAACTTAACAGATAAACCTCCTTGCGGTTCATTTTTGAATTTTTGGAATTGATCCAAAACGCTTCAAGAGTTTTATGCACTGATTTTTTCGATTCATGCGTGAGGATAGTGACTTCTACTTCAAAATCTTTTCCTTTATGTTCCAAAAAATTCAAAAATGAACCGCAAGGAGGAGTGTCTTGTCATCACGCGTGACCTGGCGCCATACCTCAGGCTAATCCTGAGGCAATCCTGAGACCTCCCTCGCACAGTCCTCGCCCATGTTGTACTCTGTGCGGCTGCTATCCACCAACTAACTTAGATACAAGAAATAAACGGTAGGTGTTTAAATGAAGTTGTTTCTTATGCGAATACTAATTTATCTGTCAAGTTTTATCTGCTAGGGTTATGCAAGTGTTTGGTTGAGTAGATCGCATCTCAATTTGACCTTTCCAGGCTCTGAGGAAGGCGAAACCGCCGAAACGTCAGCTATTGCATCCTAATGAATTCTATAATAACAACCTCGTACCTGCTTATTGAAATAAAACATCAAAATGTTTTTCGTTTTCATAAAAAGAAGAGAAAGAATTCTCGAATGTCGTGTTTTTCAAGGAGTTTATGGAGCCATTTCGTCTGCTAGTTTTGAAAAGGAAGAATGATTCAGAAATCTTGGGAACTTGTAAATTATTTTGAGTGTTTGTTGATTTTCAGAGCAGGGTTTTGGTGAAATATTTTGAAGATAGTGGTTAAACGCTTACCGAAAGCGACCTTACACTTTCCCGAAGCGGTGGTGAATCCAGGGGATGGACTCCTTGTTTCTTCTGCGCCGATTTGACACATACCTTCTAAGCTTATGACTAAGCATTTATGCATGTGTGCGTGGGAAGCGGTTGTAAGTCTTCTGCAGCAGATAAGCTCCTTGTTTAATTTGGGAAGGACTGGAAAGTTACTCGTAAGTATACCCAGCTCCTACATTCAGACAACAACCGAGACGTAAGTATTAAATATTAAACACGATAAAATAAGTGGACCTTATTTTCCTGACCACGAAAGTGCCCATGATTCGGCAGGTTTGGGCAGGACGACAATGGAGAGTCTGCTAAACTAGAGCCAATGTAGGCTGGCTAAATCACAAAGGGCTAAAGTGACGATCTGTACCGAAAATGAACGCACATCTGCATCTGTGTCTTGAATGGATGACTCAATTATGCAGGCAAGGAGGATAAGTATTACGTCATCCTACTGGCCGAGATGATAAGGCGTCACCTATTCAATGTCGTCAGTGAAACCGGAGAAAAACTATTCACCGGAATATGCGATAGTAGAGTAGTCGATGGCGTGGAAGTTCTCGTCAACAAGAGTTTAGCTATGGACATCGATCCATTCGAGCAAGTAACAAGCCGAATCGGACGTTTGTGGTTGAAAAGATGCAGACCAATACTGGCTTTGACAATCTTCATCGCTTACGCAACGACATCAAGATATGGCAAAGGCGAAGTCAAAGCGTTTTATATGGAGTTGGAGAAATTCTACAGAGAAGACCATAGATTCCTTGAGGTCATCATTGAAGATTTTAATGTTAATAAGAAGAATATCACATTATAACCCACTGATTAGAACGGAACGATCAGGATGAGCGGCTGCCTGAGTTTATCATGGTGACCAAGACCATTCATGGTAACCTGTAATTCCAGAAACCCTATCGGCAATTACACCATCATCGCTTTACTGATGACATCGTTTTTATAATACCAATCGTGAGTGAGGCTAAACGAATGCTTACCGACTTTGATTACGCCTGTGAAAAGATGGGTTTTCGACTAAATCTCAGAAAGACGATGTTCATGTGGAACGGATTCGTTAAGTATGCCTCATTCACGCTCAATGGAGTGAATATCCCCGAATGCTGCAGCTTCGTCTATGAACTTAAGGAAATCAGCATGGACTATGAGGACCCAGAGTTGAGCAGGAGAAAGCGAGCAGCTTGGGAGCTGTCAGGAGCATTGAGGTTGTAGTGAGATGAACGTAGAACACTCGACTCCATACCCAACTTTTCGAGTGCACGATTCTGTCTCCTTGAACGTATGCGTCAGAAACGTTGTCGTTTCGTGTGGAATGTGAAAGCAAGACCACCCAACGTTATAAAACGCACAGTCGAGAGGACCATGCTAGGAGTATTTCGTATCACATATTCATGAGAGGGGATCCTATGTTTAGATCTACGTCACCGATCAATGGTCGCAGGTGCCGTTCTATAAGCCAAGCTTTCGAAGATGAGGTCGGCTGTACACATAATGAATATGAACGACAAATAGGCAAGGGCTTCTAATGACTAGATTCCTTTGGGATGTCAAAAGTACTTCAGGAAACCACCGACCTGATAGCCTGAGTTCTTAACTGAAATTTTGGAAGATATGATGCCCAACGGGGCTCTATAGCAAGCAGGGCCCACAGGGTTACTCCTCTACGCTACAGGGAAAAATGAAAGGATTACAGGAGCCAGCTCGAGTCACTTGACAATCATCGGAACCACAGGTGACATCAGGTGATACAGGTGATTTTGAAGTTTGGAAAAGCAGTTGTTTGCCAAAGATCCTGTCATTCATTAAAAATCTTCGTATTGTATTTTCTCCGTCATTTTGTATTTTGTGCGAATTCGAGCTCTGTTTTTTTTTGAAAAATTAATCCAGTTTTCTTAATAAGAGTTTCGGTCTAATTGACATCCAAGTCATACAGCTTTTGTGAGGAAAAAAGTTTGTGGTTTTGTAGCGTTGAGAGTTGAAGTCCAGTGTATTGCATTGTTTAAACGTCCTCTGCGATATGTGCGTTTTCATATTCAACTCCGCACACTTGGCTCATCAAAGCCACCATTCATTCTGGGTCAACAAATTGGTGTCAGTATTATCTCGGTCTTTATGCAGTTTTTCAGACGCGCAAGTGTGGATAGGTTCCCTGATTCTTAGGGGGTGGATTGCCTAGCTTTGCCTGGGTGGAATAACTTTACGTCGAAGTAATGATATATATGAACTGGCCAGGAAATGTATCGAGCATGACGTTTCGTCCTAATGTTTGGAGTATAGTGAATGGGGATATACCTGAGCTGGTTTGATCAATCGGTAGATCTCAAGTAATTATATAAACTTAGTGATAATATGATATGATTATATATTTATGATACAGTTATATATATTCAGTCTTCCCTAGAACGCTTCAGAGTCGAAGTTTTTATGTAGATGAGAACAGTGTATTACAAAATACTGAATGATAAGAGACAACTTTACTGCAAAGTTTAGATGTTCATTCGGCCGTTTCGTGAACATCATGTGGATCCGACGGCTATCACTCGGCATGACTTTGTGGAGGTTTGTTTTTGAAGTTTCATTTAGAGTCCTCCTCAATTTTTGTTCATTTAGCTGCGATTAATTTATAGTTACTATGTCGTCACTTATTCTTGCCAGCTAAGGTTCATATTGTGGTGTTCCTTTCGTGTTCTGTGTGCATCAGTTGTCAAATCTATGATATAGTAAGCCTATATCTAATATAAATTAGTATACTGTAAACAGTACCACAGCTTGTTCAATGCCTGATATGTATAATCTTTCGATTCTGTGTAGCTGATGCTCATGACCCTTGTCAAGCTTATACGGGGATATCAAGATCTTTAAAATGGTGTGCCTTTTTTCTCCAAAGCTATCGTTCTGTTCTTCGATTTTAGGGTTTTTTTATATTGAACCAAGGTGTGCGCAGCATAGCGGTTAGAAGTGAAGTACAATACTTACATAATTATAGGTTCAGTCCCGTGTCTGTTCCAACCCTAGCTCTCCATCACCGCAATGTCAAAAGATTATATCCGGCTTTTCTGCGTAACTAAAAAATTCTGATTTGATACATCGATAGACCCTCAAAGGGCATTTCATGAGCCAAATATGCATTCAGTCGATACTTGGATGATATGAAGTCCAATGCATCCCTAATAGATTGCTAATCAGAATGGAACGCTTTGTTCTTCTATACCGAGTCGATTTGTTTAGGTGAACGGCGACAATTTTATGCTCTGCATTCCAAATCTAGCGCATATATTCTATCAGCAGCTCACCATGGAACAGGACCAGTTACGACAATGGGCCGCACTGCATTGGTACATCTTGTTACTCGGTATCTACGTGGCGATGACAAATCAGGTACGATACTTGTATCCGGTTCCGTTTTGTTTTGTTGTACCTCTAGCAGTATTCCCAAAATTAGCGCACGATGGGAAGTAGTGCGGTATCAACGTCGTAGGTCATAGCAATATTTCAAAAGGCTTTTGTGATTTCTACCCCATCACTCTAGACTGTCTAGGTACAGTACTTTTTTAAAAATCGTTCTACAGTTTCTTGCACACTGTTAAAGTCTGTTGTTCCATTTTTATTTTAGATCCACAAATGGTCGCACACGTATTTCAACCTTTCTCGTTGGGTCGTGTTACTTCAGAAAGCGCACCTAATACTGCCACGGTCTCATCACAAAGTAGGTTTTAATAGATTGCTTTAACGGACACTACATAAATTAATGAAAATCTATGAACGTAGAGCGCCATTCCTAATGAAGGAGGTTCTGTTTCATATGGTGGCAAAAGACCGATAGAACTAGCTGAGAGACAGACAAAACGGAGGACCCGCATGTGGTGTGGTGGTGAACGCGTTACTCCCCGGAATGGCAATAGCGCGTTCGTTCCCCACCGCAAACACCTGGGGTCTGGAGTTTTGCAAATATCTCAGCACATATATATTGTTCTTCGTGTTCATTGAACGGCCAAGATTTTTGCTTCAGATTAATGAATTACTATTGAATTCGTACTTTCCTACTAGGTTATTGAATATTAGGATATTTTTCAAGAGACGTAATGTAATTGATTATGTGGCAAGTTTCCGGCCACAAATATTTTCACTCTATCCAAATATGTTTTATGAAGTGCTCATTTTCATGGCTTCAGATTCACCACATCGCTCCACACGCATGTTACTACTGCATTACTACCGGATGGTTGAATTATCCTTTGGAATGTATTGGTATGTATAGTACTTTTTTAAAACGATAAAGCTCTCGGCAATCTCTTAGGGATGCGCCATGCATTCGATTCGATTTCATTAAGCTTCGTTGAAGGTGATTGAGGTGATATCGCCTATATAATGATTCAAGGTGACCTACCGATGTATCGAACCGGTGCTGCTATCCTCCTAGACAAGTCTGGTGCCAATTTGCCTACTCCGGAGGGATGGAAGCTTGGTGATCCACTGGCACTGGGATCGATCCAATGTGTATGTCGCAGGACACCTCCCCCCACTGCGCCACGCGCGCCCGTTTTTTTTTTTGCGTTACCATGACCTATCATGGTATTTGAACAGTTCAGTGTTTATCGTGTTTTTGGAAGAAATTTTTGGAATTATATTCGTTTACAGTTTGAGGATTTGACTTTGAGTCTTGTATTTCTGGTTGTCTTGTACAACACCCACGCGACTTTGTCCTTTCAACGCTTTATCACCTCATCGTGGCTAGGAGGTGTTCCTGGGTGTAGGACTGCGATGTACAGTGGGAGCATTCGTTCTTGCGGGAGGGCCTCCCAAGCTGAAAAGCAGTCCGAAGTTTTCATCAAGAAACCTAGCTAAGAGTAAACCAATACCAGGATCCGCCACCGTCCTGGTATCAAAGTCGTATGATGACAAATCTCCCTCTAATCCATAAGGGCTGCGACTTCCTGAGGTGGTGACAATCTGTCGCAGACTTTGACCAGGCTGTCCCCGGGATTCCAGGGAACCACAGTACGTCAACCAGCAAATCTTGTTAAAGTGGTGATTATGCTGGGGCTCGCACAACTAGTGAGGACGGGTCGTTCAAATATCAAGCATCAAGTATTCGACTATGTAGTGTCTTGCTTTTGCTTTAGTTTGACTGCAGCAATGCAGAATTGGTAGACCTGAGTTTATCTGTTGGGTAGATCGAATATTTTTGGTGCGTTTGCGACCAGTGGCACGTTCTTGAACAATTTTAGCCCTATGTCACGCCAAATGACTCAATCCGTCGAAATTGAGAAGCGGTTAATCAAACAGGTTTTTAAATTTGAATCATTTTCTTTTTCTGTGTTCGTTTTTTCCAGTTGATATGAAAGAAATTGCTGTAGAAAACCCACTGTGGGATCTTTTATGAAAGCGAGAGCAAGTTTGCACAAAATAATCTACTAACGATAGCGGATAGCGCAGTGTTACAGATGCTGTTCAATAAGCGTTAGACACTGTTTCGTCTCCCTACCTAGCTAACCAAGCCTACTATCCCTCTTAGATCAGTAATCTGATTAGAATCAGACTTTTTTGAAGTTAACTCTCCCATCAACAGAGGGAACTGGCTGTGATGAATACCTGGGAACGCCGTTGCACTCCTATACTAGCATCCTAGTATGAATTGACTCGACCATCAATCAGTAGCGTCTGTGAAGACGATTGGAAATGTTCAAAAGACAGCCAAAAGCAATCGAAAAGTCAAAGGTCTTAACTTGAACTCCACTTTTTACACTGCCGATTATTTCTAATTATTCGAGTTGGTATATATATTAATTTTCAAAGCCGTTGTAATGCAGTGATTAGAGGTGTATTGCAATACATGCAGGCTCGTTGATAGGATCCAGCATCCTGGGAAGTCGATTGGCGAATTTGACAACCCTCTGAAGTTGATGAATCAGTACCATACTTTTTAGTAAGAATGAAATCAACAACTTAATCTATCGCTTGGCCACCAGGAGTCATTGTGTAGCCCAAATATGCATTCAGTCACCTCTGTGACGCTTAATGGGTCATTCGAATCGTTGAGATAAAGCCGAAGACTCTGTTCGCTTTACCTTTTATTAATGTTCAAAACATTGTATATCGCGCTTAATATGGTATTATTGGCATAATCCAGTGATTGTTCATGTTGCAGGTTTCTGGAGGAGAGCCGAAACCGTAGTGACGGCGTTGACGGGAATGAAACCTAGAGAAGACGATTTAAAATGGGCGACAAAACTTCACTGATCACTCTGCTACCGCTGTTCTTTCAACGATCGCCGTTGCAGTGCTGTCGTCGTTCATATCACTAACTAAGCTAACCTCCTTAGCTCTTTTTTTCTACAATCTCAATAGCGGTTTTTATTCCTATCTAATCGTATTTTCGTCCTATTGTGTTCATTCTCGCATATCAGAAGTGCCTCTAACAATCTGAGAATTGTATATTCGTTAACTGTAAACTATGTCTGTTACCGATGTTAAAGAAGATTAACTGAAATCGGACTATGCTTTGTAGTGATGCACCTTTGTTTTGCTCTAAGCACACCGTTGATAAGATGTGTGTGAAAACTTCATTGAGACGTGTTTTTGTACATGTGTAATTTCGGAATAAATTCTTACGAAGCAAGTGGTAAGTGCTAAGAGAGAAAACGACGAATTCATAATCCAATGCCGAGGTTAATAGAAAGTCGATCCTGGGTACTATTACAGGTGGTAAGTGTTGGAACATGCACTCTATTGTTTTGAATAACTTACCGCATAGGAAATAAACTACCTTTCGTACAGCTAGTTCATTTTCAATGCCGCGTGTGGTGCAGTGGTCGGAAGCTCTCTGCAATAAACCCTGTGGAATCGGTCTCCGTTCCCATGGCCCACCAGGACTTCTATCACTCCTGTGTCGCCAAATTGGTGCCCGACTTGTTTGGGAGGATAGCAACACTGGCTCGATACATCGGTAGGCCACCGCGAGTCATTGTCATGGGCATCTCTCAGGGATTGATCAACACCGAGAGCTTCATCCTTATCCCTCAGGTCTATTTAAAACCTAAATATTAGCAATATAAACTCTAGTAAGGCAAGAAATTATAAAAATAGATAGAAAGAATAGAAATAAATATTCATTTGCTATTTCACATCATCGATGGTAACAGAACAGTTTTGATCACTGAAATCGAACCATCGTTAATGTACAACGTAAAATGCATAGTGTTGCAGGTGATCTATATCGTAGTAGCATCATTTAAATAATTATATCCCAAAGATTATTTCTGTGGCATAAAGTAGTTGCTTTGTGGCTCCTTGGACTCATTGACTTGATCGCTTGGAGCAGGAGGCAGATTTGAAGAAACCGGAATTTCTGACAAAGAATTGGGTTTTCTGACAGACGCAGGCATTTCAACGCTCTCCGTATCTCCTCCGGTCGTCGCTGTTTCTGTTTGACCAGCCAAGTACTCCTCTAGTGCTTTCAGTACCTGAAATTTACGATGTCGGATAGCTGCTATTTGGGATTATATCACAAAAAACTGTTGCTTAACAGCATATTGCATTTAAATGTGAAATGCATCGCTCCCTTAAATTTGAGGTTGGGAGGGTGGCACTGTGCATTGGATGCCGATGGTACAGGCAGGGTTGGGTTCGATTACGCCCATGGCCGATCAAACTTCCCATCAACTAAATATAGCGAAACAAATTGAAGAAAAAGGAAAAAATTGATGCCATATATCTGCGTGGAGCACCCTCCAGTCCACATAGGTTGGCGACTAGCTGTGATAAATATTTGGGAACGTCTCAGAACGGCTGTAACTGGATTCCAGAAAGCATCTACTCGACCAGAATTTAACTACACTCCTAAAGAAGACCAAAATTTTCAAGCACGTGCAAAATCCGAACTGCGTCGTGGATGATGGTTGCTAAGAAATGAATCGAATGAAAGAAGGGCCAGAACTTGGATTAGACGTGGTACCTGCTCGCGTAGGAAAAAAAATGGATGAGTTTCGAAGTATGGACATCTTCAATTACACTAAGTATTTCATCCGGATGAAAACGACCATTTTCTCATCGAGATTGGCGCTATCTTTTACACATCTTTCCTATCCATTATATTTATACATCAGCCGCCGAAATTTATGGAAACGTCTACTTATGAAGAAATTAAGGCAGAACTTTCGTTCGTGCACTTCTCAAGAAACCAAAGAAAATGTAATTGCCAGAAACGATTTTAGAATATTCTTGTAACACAGTCGTTGAGTGGTCGATCGACTAAGCCTGTCACCATAATCGCTGCCTTTTTGAGAATACCACGTGTAGTGAAGAAACTCTTTCCGCCCATAAAGACTGTCGGCTATCTGCGGTGAAGAGTAGAGAACACATTAATACGACTATTCTTGGTATTCCAGAGAAAACCAGAAAGTTCAGTTGATTCGACTAGTCGACGATGAAGAAAGACAGCAATTCTTCATGTAACTGCCGAATTCTTTCATAACCGAGACACTTTTTCACGACTGTTCCACGAGAACTAAACGGATGGAAGAACGGTTGGGGTTGACGCAACGCATGAAGATGGGTCATACAAGTATCTAAATAAGCAATTATAACTTTACGATCTATTCTATTTTTTTTCGAGGTTCCTGCAATAAAAATTGCATTAGTTTTTGTATTTTCTGCCTTAACAAGCAAAGTTATCAAAGTTTCGAACAAACCACATCGGTGTAAACATAAATATATGCTAAATTTATGACTTTAACCGCATGCATGCTAAACCAAAGTGGAGCCGTTCTCATCTCCGTCATTTCAGTATCTGATATCTTAGTCACCTATAAACCTGCATTGGTGCTAGCTTGGCCCCGCTACCGTCATGCCAAGTATCTCATCCTTTCGGATTCGGGAAATTGGTACCGAACTTCTCCAGGAAGAACTCACTCTCTACAATCCAAGTGGGAGCGCTCTAGCCCTGAAAACTCATGATTCTAGGCAGAATCGAGTCCACCAGCATTCAACAACATTTGTGACGAAAAGAAAACGCTCAAGCTGCAGTCGAAGTTACACGTTAAAGTTGGAAGACCTCCGTATGTGATGGATACGAGGAAACGAATCGAATGTGAGAAGTGCTGGGATCCGTACAGTAGATGTGAAAGATGGGCTATTTAAAAGAAATCAACTCTACTATAAAGTTGGTCCTCTACGGATGCTCACAACGAGCGTTGAAAGTGTAAATGAACTCTCGATTCTGAGATTTTAGCAGCCAGGAAGATACTGGTGAACGCTGAGTAATTCCCAAGACCGACTTTCTGTTAACTTCGGCATTGATTGGTAATTCGATGTTTTTCTTCAATAAGCAGACACGAGGTTGTTATTATAGATTTTATTAGGGTACAGTAGCTGACGTTTCGGCGGTTTCCCTTTCTTCAGAGCCTGGAAAGGTCAAATTGAGGTGCCATATACTCAACCAAACACTTTTATAACCCTAGAAAATAAATCAGATTTATCTGCTAGAGTTAAAATCTGATTTATCTGCTAGAGTTATGAAAGTGTTTGGCTGAGTAGATCGCATCTCAGTTTGACCTTTCCAGGCTCTGAAGAACACTGAGTACTAAACAATTCAGCAATTTATGCTAATATGTGCATTTGTCATGTTCTATGTTCTACATTGATTGGTAATTCGATGTTTTTCTTCAATAAGCAGACACGAGGTTGTTATTATAGATTTTATTAGGGTACAGTAGCTGACGTTTCGGCGGTTTCCCTTTCTTCAGAGCCTGGAAAGGTCAAATTGAGGTGCCATATACTCAACCAAACACTTTTATAACCCTAGAAAATAAATCAGATTTATCTGCTAGAGTTAAAATCTGATTTATCTGCTAGAGTTATGAAAGTGTTTGGCTGAGTAGATCGCATCTCAGTTTGACCTTTCCAGGCTCTGAAGAACACTGAGTACTAAACAATTCAGCAATTTATGCTAATATGTGCATTTGTCAACTTGATAATATGTTCTACTTTAAACTAACATATACATTTTTGTGTAGGACATAGCCGTATTCACAAATGTGATTAAACCGAGGACTGCATTCGGCGTTGAGCAATCCATGACGGATGGCCATCCATACAACTACACGCGCGACATTAGGCATGTTAATTGTATCTGGTCCACACAATGACCTCTGGAGGCCTACCGTTGTGTTCGATTAGTGCTGCTATTCTCTTAGTCGAATCTGATAGCAATTCACTGACCCCGGAAGGATGAAGTGCTTGGGGAATATAGAGCATGGAATCAAATCAAAAGCCCATCCAGCGTGAAATGGAGAACGCCTGCAACCGCTGCGTTTCACGCTCCCACATCAAGAGCAAGAGTAATAGGAAATAAATCGCACAAACCGTCATTCTGATTTACACGTTTTTTCCCTCTCAATTCTATAGAGGGTTACGCTGAGATGCCCATCTCTCCTTAACTTATTAGCTGTGATATCCCAAATTACTAAGGGCTCGTGTGGCGCAGTGGTTGGAGGCGCCACTGCGGCACGCACGTGGAATCGATTTCGCGCCCAAGGCCCACCAAGCCTTCCATCCCTCCGGAGTCGGCAAATTGGTACCAGGCTTGTCTGGGAGGATAGCAGCACTGGCTCGATACATCGGTAGGCCACCGCGAGTCATTATGAAGGCCAGATATGCATTCAATCACCTCCAACGATACTTAATGAAGTCGAATGCATGGCGCATCCCTCAGGGATTGATCAACGCCGAGAGCATCGCCCTTTATAACTTTATGGTAAAGGTGTTAATCTAAGGATACTGTGCGAAATAGACGACATCAACTTACCCCTGTATTCTTTTTCATAGCTTTCATAGACTTGGCGAGCTTCCTTTGCTTTCTCTTTTTTCTTGCTTTCTCTTTTTTCTAAATCGATGTGCATATGCTTTAACGATTCTTTAATTACTTTTATGAAGTAAAATGATTTACATCCGCTCTCTTCCTCACCATTTTTCTTCTCTTTCTTTCTTTCTCTTTTTCCTTTTCCATCTTATCGTACAGCTCCAATTTTTCTTTTCGTTTCTTATATTCCATTAGTAATCCGACCACCACACAGCAGAGGCATAACATAAAGATGATAACCGCCGTTATTACAATTAGCTTCTTGTTTAACGCTTCATCTGTAGTCTCCATCCTAACCTCATCCGTCCTAAGCATACATACGTGGTTTCGTCATGTAGATATCAACAAAGCCTTTGTATAGACCACACAATCCAGAAAATACAAAAGTGAGCTCATTCAAAAGAATAGTGACGTTTGGTAACGATGTGGCAAGTCAGTGCTACTATCCTCCGAGAGAAGTCTGGTGCTGACTTGGCAACTGCGGAAAGATGGAGTTTCTCCGAGTGTGGGATCCAACCATATTTCTCGTATGCACGAAATTAGAGAGAAGTAAGCAGCTTTATGGATAAATATATTTCTTCAAAGGGCGCGTATGGCGCAGTGGTCAGAGGCGGCCTGCAACACACACGTGGAATCGATCACTGCGCCCATGGCCCATCAAGCCTTCCATCCCTCCGGGGTCAGCAAATTGGTGCCAGACTTGTCTGGTAGGATAGCAGCACTGGTTCTATACATCGGTAGGCCACCGCAAATCATTGTGAAGGCCAGATGTGCTTTCAATCACCTCCAAACGATGCTTAATGAAATACTTAATGAAGTCGACTTCATGGCGTATCCCTCAAGGTTTGATGAACGCCAATAGCTTTGTCCTTTATCCTTTATTATAAAATATTATACAAAATGTTTCAACAATAAAAAATAAAACAGGACAGAAAAATAAGACACATCTTGGTCGTTAACATAATAAATAAAAAGTGGTGCACATTAGAAAACTTTGGAAAAATAATAAAAATTAATTGATGAAAGATGGTTGAAATAATAATATTTATTATTATATGACATATTTTAATGTTGACTATTTATTTACTGCTTTTACTAGCTTTCTTGGCAGGGTATTATTTGTGAAACAACCATAATGATGCTGAGGTATTTGTAAAACTCCGGACCGTAGATGTCTACAGTGGGGAACGAACGCGCTATTGTCTTTTCAGGGAAATAACGCGCTCACCACCACTCCCTGCGGGCCCTTCGTTTCACCTGTCTCCTAGCAAGTTCTATCGATCAGCACCATCGGCACTCACTCGTCAACAGGATTAATCTAGGAAGTCCAAATTGGCAACGAATTATAGTAAGCAGTAACTAAGAAGTTGATATCGTAATTTCGACTATAGCATCAGCATAACTGGATTCGTTGCTGATTTGTGCTCCATAGATCAGTCCCGTTGACGGGTGATTGTTGATGGCTCTGATCGCTAGAACTACCTGAGAGACAGGCGAAACGAAGAATCTGATTAATGTGGTGGTGAATGCGCCCCGGAAAGGGTAATAGCGCGTTCGTTTCCCATGGCAGACCGGTGGGGTCCGGAGTTTTGCAAATATCTCAGCATCATGATGGTGAAGTGCTGCATAGTTCTAGTTCGGTGGATCACTAACAGAAATAAGCTTTACGTGTTTTCCATCGATTCAGTAGTTTCTCCATCTGCCAACAACATCATCGTCACGATATTCCTTTGGAAGAGACGAGAATTAGTTGTATTCGATGATGATAACATATTCTTAGTGATGAAACCTGAAATGATCGTGGTCGTTGTCATTGCATTGGGAGTAATCATAACGCTCGTGTTACTGGTTAAGCAGCATTACCTTAAATCAAGGACGCTGGGAGAGCCCGAGGCGAGACTGGGCCGTTCTCGCGGTACTCGTAGTAAAGGATATAGGATAAAACTCTCGGCGTTGATCAATCCCTGAGGGATGCGCCATGCATTCCGCTTCATTAAGCATCGTTGGAGGTGATTGAATGCATATCTGGCCTTTACAGTGACTCGCGGTGGCCTGCCGGTATATCGAGCCAGTGCTGCTGTCCTCCCAAACAAGTCTGGCAGCAATTCTAGCGCGTTCGTTTCCCATGGCAGACCGGTGGGGTCCGGAGTTTTGCAAATATCTCAGCATCATGATGGTGAAGTGCTGCATAGTTCTAGTTCGGTGGATCACTAACAGAAATAAGCTTTACGTGTTTTCCATCGATTCAGTAGTTTCTCCATCTGCCAACAACATCATCGTCACGATATTCCTTTGGAAGAGACGAGAATTAGTTGTATTCGATGATGATAACATATTCTTAGTGATGAAACCTGAAATGATCGTGGTCGTTGTCATTGCATTGGGAGTAATCATAACGCTCGTGTTACTGGTTAAGCAGCATTACCTTAAATCAAGGACGCTGGGAGAGCCCGAGGCGAGACTGGGCCGTTCTCGCGGTACTCGTAGTAAAGGATATAGGATAAAACTCTCGGCGTTGATCAATCCCTGAGGGATGCGCCATGCATTCCGCTTCATTAAGCATCGTTGGAGGTGATTGAATGCATATATACCGGCATATATAATGCCCTTACAATGACTCGCGGTAGCCTACCGATGTATTGAGCCAGTGCTGCTGTCCTCGCAAACAAGTCTGGCAGCAATTTACCGACCCTGAGGAATAGAAGGCTTGGTGAGCCATGGGCGCATTTCACGTGCGCGCCGCAGTGGCGCCTCCAACCACTGCGCCACACGCGCCCTATTATGTGACTATAGCTGCTTAAATTGATATTTCTTCACGAATCGATATGTGTTGAGCGGCGGTGATTGGTAACCTACTGTTTGCTTCTCACAAGAGCTCTGAAGGACTACAAGTTCGCATACAACTACACCAACCACTCTTTGTAGTGTCCCATATAAACTTCATGGCAGGGGATTGAAATAGCTAAGATGTTCATCCCTCAATGATGAGAAATTTCATGGAATGGTAGGAGTTCTCTTCGGTCGTCGATACAAAGCCGACAAGTTTCTATGGTAAAGATATGGGAATGCTTTATCATCCCAAGTTTTCAGGGAGAACCGACTTGATCAGTGTTCAATGACATTTACAAAAAAGATCGAAATCCTCAAGCAGCAGCCCAACTCAAATGAAAATTCAAAAACGGTGGATGAATGGAAGAAGTCCCAGGGTACACACAATATGTGATGTTGGGTGATGTAAAAATTCAGTAACGCCTGCGCTAAACTTGTATCCCTAAAATTTTTGCTCGCAAAGTAGACCACCTAGTGCTTTTTTAAGGCAAAATTGCTTCACGTAAGCCTCATTATTAACAGGATAAAACAGTTTACACAGAAATAACGTATAGTGCCCTCTGACCACTTGGCAAGGTGCTAAATTTTTTTATAATGTGCCGAAATAGCTATCAACAAGTTGTTCTTTCCTGCAATCCATCGACTTATCATGTATTTTGACAGATTATTTTAGTCAGTATTCTACGGTATCAACTCACTCGTAAAATGGCATGCACACGTCCATACACTTTGAAGACTGAAACGATAACTGGTCTGTCTTCTACTCCACACAATTATGAAAAAGATAATTATCACAAGAGCTGTTTTCAAGTTGATAATCTTCAGAAATATGTTTTATTGTGGAGGGTATCAACTCATTTTTTCAGAATCAACTTCTTGGCAGGTGACCACAAAGATGGCAAACGAAAGTATTGAAAAAAAAACGATTGTACAATCACAAAGAAGCTGAGATAGAGCAAAACTTGGGATCCGCATGGGGTCCGATCCCGCGATTACCCTTACCGAGGCTCACGTGCTTTTTACCACGCCTACCGAAGTCCTTCGTTTATCATTCTGTCGGCTATATTTTTACTCACTCGTTTTTGATATAGGACTGCAGTGGTGCAATGGATAAAAAATGAACCCCAGAAAGACTAATCGCTCGTTTGATCTCACCTGGTGCCCAGGTTTTGCATATATCTCGGCATTATATTGGTTGTCTTTCACATCATTTCCTACAATGAAAAATAATAGTAGACAGTAAAGAAAAGGCTCATATTGTGATGTCGACTACACCCTCTGCTAAACTGCTTTCAATGGCGATTTTTGCTTCACAGGTCATTCCCCTTTGATAGGTGATTACTGGCAGCACAGTTGCGTGGAAGACTGGCTGAGAGCAGGACAAAACATGGGCCTTATTGTTGCTGTAGGTAACATGTGATCACTCAGAAAGGGCAGTCACAGGTTCGGTGTGCCCTGGAGTAGGAAAAAAAAAGTTAACATTGTGATTTCAATCACTTTTATTCTTTTCTTAACTTTCTGCTTTTACTCTTTGCATTTCATACTGTGCCCTCACCCTGATTTGAAAAAAATCATATGGAAAGTTAAAGTAATTGCGCAGCTTCTCGTCACTGAACTCTTAAGTTGAAAAATTTTTATAGCTATCCCTTCTTATCGCCTCTAAACGACGCAAACTGTAACCGTCTGTTATGCGCAAAAGTAGTTCCATACTCAAAGTCGGATTTGTGGAACCTCGAACTAGTTCATCGTTTTTTTTCTGAGTACTCGCCATGTACAGATTTACGTCCAGGATTGCCGCCGTCAAGGCAATGGCGGGCTACGCTCTCATGGAGAAGTCTATCTCAACAAGGATCCATTTGAAAATACAATATCATAGTCATCAGAAAATGGCGCGTGTGGCGCACATGGTGCGTACCTCAGGGATTGATCAACGCCGAGAGCTTAACCCTTTATCCTTTATACATCACTCATACCACTATAAATCCATTCTCAACGGACGAAAAACATTTTTGCTGTCACTTTCAGTGCATTCCTTTCGATTTTTACTACTTCGTGGAAGTGGCCATGAGTAACTCGCGGGCTTCAGCTGGAGCATAGGTCATAATAGGCGGAGAGGGTATGGTAATATTCGACTATTCATCATAGTTCGATATCAAATAGTGCACTTAACAACGAGGAGGAGGTTTGGAATGCGGCTGTTTTATGAGACAAAACGAATCTTTCGTTTAGAACTGAACCTAACAGTAGCATCTGCTGATTTGAATAGTTCGGTACGCTTAGCTACATTCGACTATTAACTAATCAGCTCTACGGAATGCTAAGTATCATTTTTAGATAGCAATTCCATGCATAACAAAAAACAGCTAGCTTCATTCTTTGCTTCAGTGTGTTTGGTTTCTAACATGCTCTCACCGTAAGTTGGTCAACATTGTGAGTGAAGTTGATCCAGTCGTTTGAGTTCCCTGTAGCGGTTCGACACTAACAGCACCTCCAGTAAGGATTATGACAACTAGAAATTCATATTGTATTCAATGCGTTCCAAAATTTCGTCACGACAAAAGTGCTTTTTAGAAAGAAGCAAAAACCAGCTCGATTTTCTGGGTAAAAAGAAGTGAAAGCAACAGCAGGGTTTGTGCCTTCATAATTTCTCAGTCATACATCTACGCTCTTGGAAAGTATTAAATAACTGTTCCATTCAGTAGGTTTTTATTTCTCAAGCCTTTCCACGGATGCGGACACCTTTCTTCCTAAAGACAAGGTATCTTCTTTCGCTGTTCCTTTCCAGAAAAAGTGTCACACGAAGTAGCAATACTGTAACTGACTCAAAAATGTTTTAAACGAAGTGAATTTCACTCAGAATTGTCTTTGCAACAGAAATGCTTCGTAGACCTCCTTGATTTACTATATTTTAGAAACTAAGTTTGGCAAAATGGACAGTTATAATCTCATAGCATTTGGTGCAGTCGGCGTTATACTTCTGATACTAGCTGTTGTGCTTACTATCGCATTAGTAATAACGAAGAAGAAACGAAATAAACGGGAACAACGACTTCGTGCAGCACTGGATGAAGAAGAACGTCAACGGAAAGCCCGTGAGGTAACGCGTATAAGGCAATAAGCTATTCATGGTCGGTATCCTATCCTGAACGACGGAATCCGGTGCAAACAATAAAGAATAAAAGGAAAAAAACATTTGGAAGGGACCATTCTCTAAGGGTTGCGCTCGACTCCATTCGTAGCATTGTAGAAGTGAGTGAATGTACATTGCTCCTTTCCAGACAAGCCTGGTACCAATTTTCCAACTAGGGAGAAACTGAAGTCTTGGTCAACCCAAAGAACCGGGTCGAACCCGAGATTGATCCCATGGGTATGGAACCGCTATCCGGTACCCTACACGAATCCCTACGGTACACATTTTTTTAAACATGAGAAGTCATCCTATTTACTTCACAGACTTCTTGCATACGATTTGTTTCTTCGTGTCCATCATTCACAAGGGTCTCGGAACATTTATATGTGGCGTTGGCTGCTGGTCGAGTATTTTCGCCTTCCTCACGAATGCCTTTGAATGCTACTAGGGTAAATTCTTCTTGCGATCTTGAGATGGGTGAGCTAAGACGTTCCTAAATGAACTGGAGGGAGTTAAATTAGCCTAGAAAAGTTTACCACCAATTTTTCGAACACGTAGGGATGCAGCTTGGTGAACCTGGGTGTACAAAGTTACGAAAATAAAGACGAACTAGAGTATGGACAAAAACTAGTATTGTTGGCATTACCAGAGCATTAATGCTGTTCAGTACTTTACGCTAACAAGGTAATATTTCTTGATAAGCGCTAGCCAGGTGAAAGCATAATAGTAATTAAGAAGAGAATTTCATGAAGTAAATTCTTGCTGAAGTCTCCGAATGAAAGATTAATGATAAAATATCGACATAAAGAAGATGCGATTGATCAAAATAGGCAGGAATAGTTAAAGAATGAATTATGAGCTTAACCAGAGGGTGCAAAGTGCAGGAGTAATCGCTTCTCGACATCTTAGGCTTCTCTTCGTCTGAACCAGTACTAACTGGTAAAATGTAGGGTACTAACCCTTGAACTTTTACACAAATAGCATGTTCCAATGACACGCTGACCCAACGGCTGCGTTCTACGTCTACTCCATGACTTCACGATAAGGACGACCGCTTACTATCCTGACTCTAAATGCAGTGTGAATCATCTTATCGCTGACTTTATCAATAAACTGATCATATAGCTCCATGTTACAGGCACAAAAATTGGCAAGCAAATGTGAAAAAAAAGAACAGGAACCAAAGGAAGAGAAACAGCTAGAGGATCTGCTGAAAGAGAAGGTAATTCTCATTTAGCTAGCATATCCGTAAAATCGAAAGATATGTTCCAAAGCTGTGTAGCTAAGAAATATGTTATATCTATTGGAGAAATATCAACACCTTAAAACAGTAGAAAAAAGAAAAACAAATGCCGATACTAAGAACGATAAAAGTACTACAACAGAGATTATGAAGTGATAGTACGAAGCAGAATGAATACATCCGAATCGGGTTTCCTAGATGGATATTAAGAGTCCAGTGTATTAATATAAAAGGTAAAGGATTCGTTTAAATGAATCAGTCCTTGGAGCACATGCTATGCATTTATCTCCATACGTGACATCGTAGGCGTAGTTGAATGCATATCTGCTTCATACAATGTATTGTAATGATATAGGTCAGTTTTCTTCTTCCTTCTGATCTGGTAAGTTCTGCGACACAGAAAGGATGAAAGGGTTATCAATACGGAGCCTCGGATTGAATCAACGCTTGATTTAATATGTGTACTGCTTGTCATCTCTAACCACCGTGATACCCTTGTTTAGCATGTGGACCAGGCATTTTTCTCGTGATTACAGCACTATAAGCAGCACATTTACATTTAATGTAACAAACGATTTAGTACTGAAATAGGTGAGGAAAGGGAAAAAAACTGCTTATATGTTGTTGCAGCCGCCGGGCAAAGAGAGTGGAGGCATGGACCAGGTGAGGTGGATTTTGCAAATGGAACAGATGGAAAAAGCAATGGGAGGTCCAAGCGAGAACGCGAATCCGAAAGACGTTAATAAGATGGTCAAAATGCTTCAACAAAAGCGTATGGAAAAATTTATGAAGTCATAGTGATCGTTGACTTTGTAACATAATCAGGCAACTCTAAAAACAGTAGTTTGGTAAAATACAACGGAGAACAGATCTGTACTCGTCATTATCATGTCGAAGCACCCTGAAATAAACTTAATTCAATGTCGTAATTTGTTGATATGATACCAAGTGTCTTTTGCGAAATTGTGAAGCGTATCCAAAACGAGTGAATTACGGTGTACTCGAAAGCTGGAAAACAAGGAAGCTCGCTGATGCTTGACTGGCCCGTCCTCATTGCTTGCGTGAGCCCCAACAAAATCTCCATTCTTCTTCTGGAGATTTGCTGGTTAAGCCACTCTGGTTTACTAGTATCCCAAGGTTAGCCTGGCTAAAGTCTGCCTCAGGTCATCTCCACCACAGGCAGTCGCAGCCGTTGTGGATCAGTGGGAGATTTGCCATAATGCGATTTTGATACCAGCACGATGGTGGATTCTGGTATTGGTTTACTCTTAGTTAGGCTTCCTGATGGAAACGCCGGACTCCTCAGCTTGAGAGACCCTGCCAGTGGGATGAATCTCCACATTGTACATCGTAGCCCGACACCCAAGAACAACTCCCCGCCACGATGAGGCAGTAAGCCGTTGGGAGAAAGCTCGCTGATATGCACTGTTATAACGCCTACTATTGAGAATTTAAGCATTTGAAAAGACCATAATATCAGATGATGGCTTTAGACTATTAGGAATCTATATTTTTTACGCCACAACCCAATGTCATATATTGAACGGATCCCAACATATCGTTCCACTTATACATAATTAACGAGCTCATTCCAATATATGTCTGGGTTTCCCTTTTGGAATTCTTAGTTTTTTCTCCGGATGTTGTTGAATGCTGGTTGAGCACATTCTCTCTGGAATTCTGAGATAGCCGTGATAAGATGCTTTCTTGATTTCACGACCTGCAGTTCCCACAAAAGTTTGATAACTACTTCCCGATCTCGAAGGGATGGAAGAATTGGCTGGCTCGGAGCGAGGTTGTACCACGGTCTTACGCACCTTACTATTATTATATCTTTACCAGTGGGCTAACCACGCCTGGCAGAGATAAAAGACTTCTTGATTTATTTATTCTCTGTAATGGGAGAAAGAACAAAGTTATTTTCATGGTCGCCTTCAGGGCCTATTCGAAACATCGATAAATTTAAGCAGTACAAAAAATATCTTTGTGAAAACGGAAAAGAACCAGTTCATTGTAATTTATCAGGCGTTGAACTGCTGGGCTTCATTTCTCTACATGATCCTTCAAGCTGAGAACTTCCACATAAATTACTGGAAGCCCATTCATAAGTGAATCCATGTCAAGACAAAGCCGAACGAAATACACGTGGCTAAGTGTGAGGTTTTCTGCGTGGCCCATGTGTCCCTTTCACGAACGCATCCGCACCTAGTTAGTCGCGAGAGAGCGGTGGGTGTGGTCCCAAAGGCGACTTTGTGCTTTCACTGGATATTGCTTTGACGAATAAATAAATTAACTTTTGTATTGGCGCAAAAATCTTCGTACATGTAAGCGCCGTATGTCTGCACATTTTTAAATCAGCTCAACAGTTAATTCAACCAAAAATTTGCAATCAAGTGATTGGGACTGCATGAGAGTGGTTAGGGTCCGTCTTCGACAAATAAACTTCAATTCCATTATGATAGGAAATGGCAAGCCATCCATAAGATAAATGCCATTCTCATGATGGCGGCAGAGACGGCTCAGTCGGCAGCGTTGAATAGGAGGACCAATATAGGTTGCTAAAATCTCAGAGATAGCCGTGATAAGATGCTTCCTTGATTTCACGACCTGCAGTTCCCACAAAAGTTTGAGAACTACTTCCCGATCTCGAAGGGATGGAAGAATTGGCTGGCTCGGAGCGAGGTTGTACCACGGTCCCACGCTCAGAACTATTCAAGAGGCGTAAAGGTGTGGTGAAAAAGGTTACGACCTGCACTTATAACACATGCACGTAAGCATACGAATCCTCCCGGTTAGGAAAGGCACCGGCGATGATCTTCGTATTCATGGACTAGATCTCAATAGGCAATGCTGGAGTAGAGGTGAGGTTTTTTGATGTTTTAATACATTTTCGTGTCGCTCGATTAATAAAATGGAATTGGAATGAAACAGATGAAATCACGAACAACAGCAAAAAATGATTTCACCTACCGAAGCCAAGATAATGACATTAGGTTTCTTAATTAGTATCGAATAAGGTTACTTAACGTTACTGTGGTTGTACAATTTATTCTTATGCTTCAGAAGCTAGACGTCTTCTCTGAGGTGAACTTTTGTGACTGCATCGCTTTTCTTAAAAGAAACTCTTCGAAGCTATGAATTGCAATTTTTCACACTTCTCTATGAAAGTTTTAATTCTTTTTGATGAACAAGAAGAAGATATCTTTCCATCTCTTCCCCTCTCTCTCTCTCTCTCTCTCTCTCTCTCTCTGTGATTGACCCCCTACGCATTGACTTCCAAAACTAGTTCTTCATTCTGTTTTGAAAGGAAACTCCAGGAATTCACGTTTGTTTTTGTGGATGTGGCAAATTGGTACCAGATTCGTCTGGGAGGATAGCAGCACTGGCTCGATACATCGGCCGGCCACCGCGAGTCATTGTAAAGGCCAGATATGCATTCAATCACCTCCAACGGTACTTAATGAAGTCGAAAGCATGGCGCATCCCTCAGGGATTGATCAACGCCGAGAGCTTAACCCTTTACCTTTTATAAGCACTTTCATAAACCTAAATTCTACTTCTATCTCGAAAAAAGACAATTATGACAATCATCACTTCAAGAGTTGAGATTACTCTTTGCGGAACAACTAATTGGTGTGAACAGTTCTATGATGCTCTTCCAACTCCACTAATTTAAATGGATCCAGGTGGCGCCAGTTTTACGACTTTTCACATTTTAAAACTTTTTTCTAAAAAGGTTTAGTAGCCCTTATACGTTGACACATTTTTTCATCAAGACGTGATGTCATCGCCTTTTTCACCTTTATATCACCGAGCTAATCAATAAAACAGGTTTGCAATTAGAATTAGGCATTAGCAGTCAGGGGAGGAAATAAAGAAAAGACTGAATAATATTCGAATATAATGCGGTAGCACAATAAAAATCTACGGAGCAGACCCGTTTGAAAAAGATGACGACATTTATCGCATCGCTAAGGATTCCATATGTTTGCAACACTAGTTTCAGTTTAAAGAAACCTGAGTGGAGCTGATGGAGAGAACCCGTCGGTGGCGTAGACGCCTTAAGATTACGAACGTAAATAGTAGAATTGATAGTGCTGCCAACGAGTACTTCATAAAGTGGATAAACTTCGGGATGAAAACGAAGCCTATCCAGATATTGTCATAGACGGCATCGATGAGAACTGTGTGCGAGTCCTCCCAAAACATCGGCACAATCGCCTGCGCTATGTCGCGATTTTGGCTGAAAAAAACAAAGTAAATTTTGAATCAAACTTAAGCAAATCTTTATACAATTAGACACTTTATTACTTCCTGGTTATTTACCTATATATTGTGCTTATTGAGCAAATCAGGATGCAAGTGTTGGTGGAGATCGTTGGCCCTCTAGCAAGGGCCTAAGCTAACAAGCTCGACATTTTCAACCGAAAACGCTCCCCGCAGCGTAAAAATATAAAACAACAAAGTTCAAAAAATGGAACCCAAAAATTCCCTGAAAATAGGTTTCTTTTTTTTGTCTGGATGGTTTTTGGGAAGATATCGGCAGCGTCAATGAAAAGTGCGATCGGCGTTAGAAAGTGAAGGCATTATGACTTATTCTATAGCATCAACTGATCTGGGTTCAATGTCGATTTGTGCTCCCCACATCAATCCCGTTGACGAGTGATTGCTGATAGCACCTGTAGGCTAAGACAGGGCTTAAAGAATGGCGAAACTACTTCAAATGCAACATCTGAATAGAACGAACTGAAAAGGTAAGAAGATGAACGACTCTTCTCCAAAACGGAAAACTTGGAGGCGACTAGTCTACGGAAATCACAAATGTTTCTGAGCTCGTGTTTTTTTTTCGCCTTGACAAACAATTATCTGGAAAAGTTGATCACTAAGTAAGAAGCACGGAATAGTAACTAATCTGGTTTAATAGGCCATCATGACAGTGATTTCTTAACTGTTTCAATCACATACGTGAGGCTGAAAGTCCGTATATCTAACTTCCTCCGACCAACGAAACGAAACTACCTTCGTGAATCACAGTCCTAAGACAACGAAAGGAATGCAGGAAGTGCTATAATCCAGATGATACACGAGAAAACGTCATCAAAGCATTCATACAAATAGAGTAAAAAAATTGTTCTTTTCCTAATGAAACGCCAAGATGTTAAACACATCACGGCCAACATGCATTGGATACGATACATTTTACGTATAAATAATAGATGCCTCCATCTCTAAATCAACAAATCGCGACTCATTTCAAAAGATATTTACCAAAACAGAAGGCATTGGAGTCTGAAAATTTGGCCTGCTAAACAAAAGCTTTTCTATTGTAATACATGAGAGACCAGAGCAAAAGGATAAAGCTCTCGGCGTTGATCAATTCCTAAAGGATGCGCCATGCATTCGACTTCATTAAGTATCGTTTGGAGGTGATTGAATGCATATCTAGCCTTTACAATGACTCGAGGTGGCCTGCCGATGTATCGAGCCAGTGCTGCTATCCTCCCAGACAAATCTGGTACCAATTTGCCGACCCCAGAGGGATGGAAGGCTTGGTGGGCCATGGACACATTTCACGTGCGCGCCGCAGTGGCGCCTCCAACCACTGCGCTACACGCTCCCGAAAGACCAGAGTAGCCTAGAAAATTTAAAAGGTAGAAGTAGCTCACAAAAGCATCGGTAGAGGCTTTTCTGATCAATCCCTGAGTGATACACCATGCATTCGACTTCATTAAGCATCACTTGGAGGGGATTGAATGCATGTCTGGCCTTTACAATGACTCGCGGTGGCCTACCGATGTATCGAGCCAGTGCTGCTATCTTCTATAACAAGTATGGCACCAATTTGCCGATGCCGGAGGGATAGAAGGCTTGGTGGGCCATGGGCGCAGGGGTCTATCCTACGTTTGTGTGTTGCGGGGCGCCTTCGACCACTACGCCACATGCTCCCCTCAAATGACGATACGTAACATTTATTCATTTAAAGAGTCGTTTACTTCAAATCAGTTTCTTGACTTTTCTCAGTTTTACTGCCTTTTACTCTCCTGTTAATTTAACACAAAGCAAAAACCGTAGTGTTCACTCACATAACGACACTGCTTCTCATCATGGGCATCGAGATCTGTAGTCGATAGAACACCTCTATTACTGCTCCAGAATACTGAAATACTTCCAGAAAGTAACCAATTGGTTTTAAAGCTCATAATTTTGAAAAAAGATTTCATCGTATTCCAAGAAGCCTAGCGAGGTTTTGTAATTCTGCACATGCAACCTGACACCTTATGTTTGAAATCCAAATAAAAATGCGTGGAGGTTTTGTTCCAAGAACTTGACGTTTTCTTCGAGCGTACGATATTTTCCTTCTTTGAAGAATAAGACTATAAAGCTTTCAACGCTAATAAACCCTTTAGTTGCGTCATGCACTCGACTCCATTCGTAGCATTGGAAGTGACTAAATTCATATCAGGTCTATACAATGACTTTAGGTAGTCTACCAGTCTGTCAAGGGGCGCGTGTTGCGCAGTGGTTGGAGGCGCCACTGCGACGCGCCCGTGGAATGCGCCCATGGCTCACCAAGCCTTCCATCCCTCCGGGGTCAGCAAATTGGTACCAGATTTGTCTGGGAGGATAGCGGGACTGGCTCGATACATCGGCCGGCCACCGCGAGTCATTGTAAAGGCTAGATATGCATTCGATCCCCTCCAACGATACTCAATGAAGTCGAATGCATGGCGCATCCCTCAGGGATTGATCAACGCCGAAAGCTTTATCCTTTTTATCCTAACCAGTCTGTCACGTAGCAAGTGTTTTGGCCTAGTAGACAAGTTTGGTGTCAATTTACAGACCTCGAAGGAATAGAAATGTTGGTGAACCAAGGGTACCGTGTTGAACCAGTGTGTATTACAAGACTCCTCACGCTACACGACTTAAGTAAGGAAATTGCTTCAATAAAAGCTCCTACTTCAATTCTTCACTTTTTTTCACAACGATTTCATTTTTGACCAAATAAACCAATACGTGCTATGAAATAAAGTACCGGTTCATGGCTGTACATCATCGGTCGATGTGACTCATAATCTGGATGAAGGCCAACGACTGAATTTATCATTTGGGGAGGTGAGTAGAGAAAATGTGGCGGAGAATACATTACTGCGAAAGGAGTCGGTTTCAATCGGCCTAAAAAGTGCTCATTAAAGCAATGACATTACGTACACACTATCAATACATTAACGACTTTATTTCATATTTTGAGGGATAAGGATAAAGCGCCCAACCTTGGTCAACCCACAAGGGAGGCGTCATGCATTCGACTCTTTTCGGAGCATCGTAGAGATGACTGAATGCATATCTGCTTTGTACAATCACTTGCGGTGGCCTACTAATCTATCAAGCGAGTGTTCTTCTCCTCTAAGACAGGTCTAGTAGCAAATTCCTAGCCCCGAAGGGATGGAAGACTTTGTGAGTCAAGGACACGGGATCGAGTCAAGGATCGATCCAGTGTGTGCCTGTTTGGAACCCCTATCCATTGCCGTACACGTATCTCTACTGTGCAAACTTCACCAACTGACAGGTCATCACAATAACTGTGAACATCGCAGCACTTATCGCAGTTGATTCGTTTTTTGACCCGATATTACAGAGCACCTCTGACAACTAGGCTACACGCTATTTGTACATGCTATTGCATGTCTAACTAAAAGTGCAATCTGGAACACTTCTATCCTAAAGACGCCGGGTTCCTAGAATCGAAAAGAATTGGTTCGGATTTCTAATTACTCGATAACTGAATAGTCAGAATCATCGATGTTCCATCTGAATATGATCGTAACAGCAATTACAATGATAAGTAATAACAAAGGCGAGCATGTGATGCAATGGTCGGAGGCTCCCTGCAACACAGATGTGGAATCGATCCCTGCGTCTACGGCCCACCAAGCCTTCCATCCTTCCGGGGACAGGAAATCGGTAGCAGAGTTGTCTGAGAGGATAGCAGCACTGGCTCGATACATCGGTAAGCCACCGCGAGCCATTGGGAAGGGCAAATATGAATTCAATCAGCTCTAAACGATGTTTAATAAAGTCGAATGCATGGCGCATCCCTCAGGGATTGATCAACGCCGAGAGCTTTATCCTTTATCCTTTTAGGTAATAACAAAAAATAATCTGATAAGAGTAACGATGTTGATGACAATAGTGATGTCGGTAAAAACTAAAGAATTAAATAGCGCGATTTAAATGTTGTCCTTCTCAGTGAAGCACTTGCAATGCGTTTTGACTAAGAAAAGAAAATGAAATATTGGAGTAACCTAATAAATATTTCAATACTAGTAAAAAGTCACCAGGATAGCAAACAAGTGGGAAAATTCCAGGAGGCACCAAATAAGTTCCATCCACATAGCTGCCGAAGCAGCAATCATGGCAGAGATTCTTCTGGAGTGTACAATTCACTGTCCTTGGATCTACGCATCGACGTGGATCCCGGCTAAAACGTATGCACTCATTTTTTTGGTTAAAATTTACCTGTACAAAATTGCAATAACTCCAGCTCATTAGTGGTTTCTTCGAAGTTATGAAATATACGCAATATGAATAATAATTAGGAAAGTTGTGTGCGTGTGTGCGTGTGTGCGTGTGTGCGTGTGCGTGTGCGTGTGCGTGTGTGTGTGTGCGTGTGCGTGTGCGTGTGTGTGTGTGTGTGTATGTGTGTGTGTATGTGTGTATGTGTGTATGTGTGTATGTGTGCATGTGTGTATGTGTGCATGTGTGTATGTGTGTATGTGTGTATGTGTGTATGTGTGTATGTGTGTATGTGTGTATGTGTGTATGTGTGTATGTGTGTATGTGTGTATGTGTGTATGTGTGTATGTGTGTATGTGTGTATGTGTGTATGTGTGTATGTGTGTATGTGTGTATGTGTGTATGTGTGTATGTGTGTATGTGTGTATGTGTGTATGTGTGTATGTGTGTATGTGTGTATGTGTGTATGTGTGTATGTGTGTATGTGTGTATGTGTGTATGTGTGTATGTGTGTATGTGTGTATGTGTGTATGTGTGTATGTGTGTATGTGTGTATGTGTGTATGTGTGTATGTGTGTATGTGTGTATGTGTGTGTGTATGTGTGTATGTGTGTATGTGTGTGTGTGTGTGTGTGTGTGTGTGTGTGTGTGTGTGTGTGTGTGTGTGTGTGTGTGTGTGTGTGTGTGTGTGTGTGGGAGAGAGAGAGAAAGAATTCAGAATGCATAAGCTTTTAAAAAATCAAAGTAAAAAAAGAACATATGAACGAAATGAAAAAAAAACTTCAAAAAACAATAGGAGAAATAGCGAAATAATCAATACTTCAACGCATAAGCACGGATGCTGCTTGTCAACGCACGCACTGTGAATTGAGATCAGCGCATATCGGCTAGGGTGCCTAACGTCCACATTAGGTACATTCTTTTACTGCTGTAGATTAGTGTAATAAGGTAATAATGCTAAGAAAAACGTTCGCATTAGGTACATCCTTCACGGGTAATATTCTTTTATAGCTGCCGATCAGTGCAATAAGGCAATAATGCCAAAAAGACTCGCATGTTTGCGTTTGTAAAGTATGGATGTCTTAAGACCCTCTTTATAGACAATAGCTCATGTTCTACGTCTTCCATCTAAATCACAATCGTTGGTACCCCTGTTGTGGGAGTGAAAAAGTCACCCAGCAAACAAAAAAATGTGACAAAAAAGGAGGAAAGGTGGAATTTGAAGAAAAGGAATTGAAATGGATGCATATGTGTTAAAAGCTTTGCTTAGTATTGTTTAGTAAAGACATGTATTGTCAACACTTTTGCAAAAAGAAGTTCGAGACTGATGTCATTACTACGACTGTTGTCATATTGCTTAAGCTGACAAATATACTTGTATTAGAATCTCAAAGACCTGATTAATTGAATAGAGGCGTGCCTTACTCAGGGCAATAGGGCCAGTCCGGATAGTAATTGACCTTCTCGATGTTCTTGTATCGGAAGCCAATGTTTATGTCGGATGTCGTGTCATAATCCTCGTATGGCACCGCATACCTTTGAATAAGCAAGAGTGTTTTTGATCCATTCTGGTAATGTTGCTCTATTGGTAGATTTAATCAATAAATAATATTATTAGTGGTGAACTACTTACGTGTATGCCGGAATTCCACGGATGCTAGTCTTATTGAAGAACGTTTTCGTAAATGAGCGACACATAAATGACTGGAAGAAAGGCAGCTTATCGTCTTCTTGAAGACGCATTTTGCAGAAGCTTCCAGAGTCTTAATGTGGTCAATCGGAAAGGTGGAATTTGAAGAAAAGGAATTGAAATGGATGCATATGTGTTAAAAGCTTTGCTTAGTATTGTTTAGTAAAGACATGTATTGTCAACACTTTTGCAAAAAGAAGTTCGAGACTGATGTCATTACTACGACTGTTGTCATATTGCTTAAGCTGACAAATATACTTGTATTAGAATCTCAAAGACCTGATTAATTGAATAGAGGCGTGCCTTACTCAGGGCAATAGGGCCAGTCCGGATAGTAATTGACCTTCTCGATGTTCTTGTATCGGAAGCCAATGTTTATGTCGGATGTCGTGTCATAATCCTCGTATGGCACCGCATACCTTTGAATAAGCAAGAGTGTTTCTGATACATTCTGGTAATGTTGCTCTATTGGAAGATTTAATCAATAAATAATATTATTAGTGGTGAACTACTTACGTGTATGCCGGAATTCCACGGATGCTAGTCTTATTGAAGAACGTTTTCGTAAATGAGCGACACATAAATGACTGGAAGAAAGGCAGCTTATCGTCTTCTTGAAGACGCATTTTGCAGAAGCTTCCAGAGTCTTAATGTGGTCAATCTCAAAGCAATGTTGATGTCAAACATATGTTAAGCTTTCATGTTTTTGTCGCAAGACCCAAATGGCCAATGATTTCTCTAACAGAGGAGAAATCTCACCAGATCCACGAATGCTTCGTGAATACTCCGTTGGCCACCATGAATCTGGTAAACTCGTCCGATTCGCCCACGTGATGATTTCGCCGAGCTCATTGATATTACGTTTGCCAGTGTTGATCCAATATTCCTCGTCTCTGCTGTTGTTATACTAAAGATATCGTAATGCTAGTCAGAAATTTCCTAGAATGCTACGAAAATAAAATGATAAAAACGCGATAGCAGAATGAATGAGAAATAAAAATATGATCTTAATTATGACAAGTATGAATGATGAGGAAATCGTACTCCTTGAAAGAATCCAAGCAAAGGCATATCTGGTATAGGTATAGGAATGATGCTCTTTCCACCGTTCAACAAACCACTCAGAAAGTGGACAATCTGAAAGTAATATTTCGCAGTGGCGAACAATTGTGTTAGCTGATTATCCACATAGAACACATTTTGCTGATTTTTGAATAATTTTAAAAGGCACGTGCAGCGCAGTGGTTAATGGCGCTATGCGATACATAGAGTTCAATCCCGCGCCCCAGGGTTACTAAGTGTGCCATCACTCTGGTCTTGGCAAATTATCATCAGATCTACCTGGAAGGAAAGCAGCACTGGCTCAAGACATCGGTAGGCCGCCAAAAGTGAATGTTTAGGTCACATATGCATTCATTCACTTCTAATGATGCTTGACGAAATCGAATACATGGCGCGCCCCTCAATGATTGAACAACGCCGAAAACTTTACCCTTTACTAATTTTGGATTTCGCTTGTTGCGATCGGTGAACTAATCGTGAGAAGCGCCGGCGCCACAAGAGTAGCTGTTTGATGCAAGAATCCTTGACGGCACAAAACATCGAACTGGCGAAATGGATCTGTACACTGCATATGGTGAAAGTTTGATTATGATTTATCAGGACTCTATCCAGATATCGACAAGAATCTACTCAATCAGTGTTGAACACATCGATGGGAGAGAAGACGACCAATTTTCGAGCTGCAGATAAACACACAGGAGCGTCACCACCCGCATGGTTGACGGTTTCAAAACAATAAAAAGAATGGAAGTCCTGAGGCTTAAAACTAGCCAACCGGCTATTTAATCTTCGGTGAAAAAAATAAAAAACAATGAGTGACGCAGTGGTAAAGTTGAGGCTGCGTATAATCCATTGAGCTGATCAAGTCTCCCATCTCTTTGGGAACCGAAAAATGCAACTGAGTTTGTTTGGGAAGTTCTTACCATCCATAAAGACTGGTGACTCTCCGTAATAAAGACGTAGTAATGCCCCACTGGAATAATCCAGGGATCTTAGAGGTGATAGTTCGACACCATTAATGAAGAAGACTAGAATTAATAGGTAGCAGCCGAACCCGAACCCACATGCGAAAGCGAAGAAGAGATGAGGGGGGAAACGAATCGAACCAACGTTGTGCTTGCTACGATCGGTATAGCATGTGATGTGATGTTGGATCGCACAAAGAAAATGAAAGAAAAATAATCAAGAGCTGGAGTGAATACAAAAACACAGTAGAGGTCGAAGAATCATGGAAGAGCTTCATTCATAAACCTCTGAGTGGCCAGCATCGAGAAGGGCATCGTTGTACCCGTCGAAGAGAATTTTCTTCACTGGTTGGGATCTGAAACGAAGAGGAAGGATACTTGCTTCTTCATTTTTGACAAAATTATCATAAAAAAATTTTTTAAATTTAATTTTATTTTTTAAAAAAATTTCTAAAAATAGGATTCAACCCATTTAAAATTTATATTTCAAAAATTTGAGCAATTCAAATAAAGATTAATTTTTGGGATACTTGAGTGTTATTTTAAAAATAAACCGCCCACACGAATGGATATTCCCCGAGCAGCAACAATCCGAATCCAAGAAGTTGTTGTGCAACCGGAGTGATGTTGTACTTCGGGTTCTGTAGACTAGCAGCAGCTCCCTAAAATTAGCGCGATAGATTTATTTAAATAAACTACAACAAGTTCAGGTGCATTCTTTCGTTGTTCTATTTTTTTATTTATAAGTACTTTGAATGTCAAAAACGGATAGGTAGTACAGTGTTATTCGATTACAAGTACAAGGCCCATCTTCTGCTTTTCCAGGCCGAACAAACCACTAAGTCCTCCAGGTTAGGAAATTTGGAGCATAAAACGTCTCAGAACTTTCTCTGATCTCCAGGTGCTGATGACTGCATGTTTTCAAGACCTGGAGACGCTTTGAAACGACTATTTATGGATTTCAGAGACAGTCTTCCGAACCAATATCCGACGACATTCATAAAGAAGACCAAAATCCTCTAGCAATGATCTAATTGACACGCAGGCTTGCAGATTCTCGTAAATGATGGGTTCGAGGGATGAAGTGCTGGGATCTGCACAATATGTGATGTCGGGTCGAGTAAATAGATTGGAAAAATAAACTTTTGAATGCGTGGACAAGTGGATGTAAAGATGTAGCAGTTGCCCGAAATGTCTACATAAGCACCAAGCACTGACGTAAAAGCTCATCGCCAAACATCTTTAAATCCACAAGTACCAATGTGCTCGTATGCTTCGGAAATAGTGGTTTTCATAAACAATACTGTTGTTTCGTCAGAAAAACGAAGACATCAACTGAAGTGGACCTCCAGGGAAATGTTGACCAGTTAGCGGGAAAAGTTAAACATATGGATTGTGACAGCTGTTCGATTTCCGCTCATTATAAATTAAACAAAAACTGTCAGAAAGAGGAGGATTTCATGTGATCTCAATGACAGAAATAAATCTCTGCTATAAAGTATTCTAGTTGCAATAAAAAGAATGAAAGGATGAAGCTCTCGGCGTTAACCAATCCCTGAGGGATACGCAATGCATTCGACTTCATTAAGCACCGTTTGCAGGAAATTGAATGAATATCCGGCTTTGAAAATGACTCGCGGTGGCCTACCGATGTGTCGAGTCAGTGCTATCATTCTCCCAAACAAGTCTGTTCTAATTTGCAGACAGCGGAGGGATGGAAGGCTTGGTAGACCTTGGTAGAGGCTTGGTAGAGTAGATGGGTGCGGGACCAACCCTATGTGTGTTGCTGGAAGCCACCAACCACTGTGCCACACGCGCCCTCTCATTGTCGTTGCAATTACGGCTATTAATTTTATTTATTTGTTTATATAACCCGCCTCAGTATAATGTGCAGATCCCAGCTCTCTCTTCACTTGATTCGCTTTCTTGCACCAGTCATCTAGTAATGTCTTCAAATTTCTGTGGGTTCTGCTAATCGTTCAGGATTCTGGTCTTCTTCACAAAAGTTTTTGAATGTAGTAAGGTGAATTTTCTCTAAAATTCTGAAACAAATTGATTTGTTCAGGCTTCCCAGATCTTCATTCGAGAGATTCAACAGTCTTTATGGATTCGAGGGATCCAGATTAGTCCAGTACCAAATTTTCAACTTCGGAGTCAACTACATCGCTTCCCGCGGAAACTGGTACGAAAATATTTACATTTCAAATTAGAATCGTAATCGGAGTTTCATACCAAACACTTTTCAATAGTGTAAGCTTTTTCACTTCTTAGTATTATGCATACTTATGTTTTCTTAATAGCTTGCGTTCAAATTGATGAAGATGCATTTCATGATGGAATGTGAATGCAATGAAGATAAAATTCCGGAAAGGGTAAAAGCGCGATCGTTCCCCACCGCAGATACCTGCGGTCCAGAGTTTTGCAAAGTCATTTCTAGTTTTAGCCACAGAAGTTCTTATTACTTCAGGTCTAACTGCAATTTTTGCGACCTTGATTTCGTATGTTCTCGAACAAATTTTATGAATAATAAAACGAATAGAGGAAAACAACGCAAAGAATGCTATTATTGAGATAATAGCAAAACTGTTATATTAATAACAATGAAGCGAAGAAGACGTAGTTTCTCAAAAACGAAGAAATAGATCGACGACAACAGTACCGGTAAAAAAAAGGAAGGAAGAGAAAAACTGCCTACTATTCCAGTTGGGTTCGGTATCGTTACTGCATCATCCCATGAGCACTGTGAACACGTGTACTCGTCGTTGATGACGTACTCCTTATAGTTCTGGTAGAAGACTTCTGTGCCGGCATCGTTCCATCTCAGGTATCGTTTCTGTTCCGACTCGCTGAATCCAGAAACAGATGAAAGACTAATCAATATGTATCAATACCGAGATGAAAGACTGTTTCTCACAAACTATTAGGAACAGCAGAAAATGTTTCTAAACGATGCACTCCGTTAGAAATGATATGAACCATCCGAACAGTACAATTTTCCTATTATTTCTGAGCATCGTTTAGAATTCTTTTGAAGCACTCCTAAGATTATCTCTAGATTACTTATTAGTAATCTCATATCATTCACGCAGTAGGTAAATACTTCCTTTTCGGCATAAAAAGAAGGGATGAAGCTCTCGGCGTTGCTCAATCCCTGAGGGATGCGCCATGCATTCGACTTCATTAAGCGTCGTTGGAGGTGAGTGAATGCATATCTGGTCTTTACAATGACTCGCGGTGGCCTTACTATCGTGGCTGCTATCCTCCCAGACAAGTCTGGCACTGATTTGCCGACCCCGGAGGGATGGAAGGCTTGGTGGCCCGTGGGCGCAGGAATCGATTCCACGTGCGTGTCACAGTGGCGCCTCCAACCACTGCGCCACACGCGCCCTCTTTTCGG
Organism: Angiostrongylus cantonensis; assembly: GCA_009735665.1. Lineage (NCBI taxonomy): Eukaryota > Metazoa > Nematoda > Chromadorea > Rhabditida > Metastrongylidae > Angiostrongylus > Angiostrongylus cantonensis. The sequence goes on along the minus strand of MQTX01000087.1, from coordinate 386,554 downwards.
CATATTAAGAAGAATTAGATCGTCTCCATTTCACTGTTTTAACCAGTATTTCTTTGCTTTACATTTTGGATAAACTAGTGATTTAGTAAGTAGTTCAACTGTTCACCTTTAGCCCTAAACATATATACAGGAAGCTAATTGGAAGGTCATTTTCGAAAGCCCTGTTACTTGACGATTTCGAACCTCTCGATAAATGTCGTTAAATGCTAGTCGATTTCACTTTCCATGGAATCCTTGGATATCCTTGCTAGAGCGTTCTCATCTCCTCCTCAAAGGCGGTCCCCAGGTAATGTGCCTCGGATGGAAATTTTTCCAGTACAGTTAGTCAGTTAGTATAGTTCTAAAGTAAACCTCCGCTCTCGGTGGGATCGGGAGCTCAGTTATCTTAGGCCAGAGTTGATGGAGCGTCTATGTATGTACTTCTAGTGTTCTTTAACGAACGCACTTCCAACGAGATATTAAGAACAAGATATTCAGTTACCATCGACACTGGTCACTGCATTTAGTTTTTAATTTATTTTCGGTTTACCGTCATCACATTTACTGCGCGGGTCCCAGTACTTCTCGCATTCTATTCGTTTCCACTCATTCACCTCTCATTCATGAATGCCCTTTAACATCTGTGTGCTCGTTCGATTGCTGCTTGAGTATTTTACCATCCTCATCACAACTTTCGTTGAAAGCTAGTCGAGTCAATTTCCCTTAAAATTCTGCGATAGCTGTGCTGTGCTAGAGCGTTCCAGAGATTTGGTGAGCTCGAAACGGGGGTCGAAGCAATACCGTTTTCGTGATGAACGTCACCACTTTCATTACAGATCCCGGTCACTACATTTGATATTAATGGACCGAAAATCAATCATTAGCAACAAAGCGTCTTCAATTAATATTTTCCTTCCCCAAATGATGCACTTCCTGGTAGGAAGGCATGTCAACATAGCACTAAGGGCGTAGGAGTGCCCTTCTCTGATAAGAACTCTACTCAATCAGATCACGGTCGATTTATAGGTGGCTAAAATTCGCTAGAGTTTGTTAATTAGTACGCGTTCTGGAAAAGATACTTGGCTTATGATGCATTTACTTTACGATTATTGGCTTAAATGGCTAAGAACAAGAAAGATACGTAAGCTATAATCTGTGAAATTTCAATTCCTTCTGCAAAATTTAACTCTTGACTATAAAAGAAGTTCTCGGCGTTGATCAATCCCTGAGGAATGCGCTATGCATTCGACTTCATTAAGCATCATTTGGAGGTGATTGAATGCATCTGGCCTTTACATTGACTCACGGTAGCCTAACGATGTGTCGACCCAGTGCTGCTATCTTCCCAGACAAGTTTGGTACCAATTTGCCGAGCCCGAAAGGATGGAAGGCTTGGTGGGCCATAGGCATCGGGATCGATTCCATGTGTGTGTTGCAGGGCGCCACCGACCACTGCGGCGCACACGCGTGACTCTTAAGTATAGGTTCACACACACACACACACACACACACACACACACACACACACACACACACACACACACACACACACACACACACACACACACACACACACACACACACACACACACACACACACACACACACACACACACACACACACACACACACACACACACACACACACACACACACACACACACACACACACACACACACAGACACACACACACACATATATATATATATATAATCTTTGGTTAAAGTCTAATTAGACTGCAAAGCTTATTTCGAAGGGAAGTTCCGCTACGTTGGCCATATTTCAACAGCGCATATACTAATTAAAAATTTTCTTGAAAATTACCGTTTCAAAATTCCTTTCGTTCTCAAATTCAATTTCAAACTGACTTTAAAGGATCGAAAAAATACCATATACCAGCGCTAGTCAGCCGAAAAGTGAACTCGTTGTAACATTTAGGCTCGTAAGCAGACTGCTGGTGGAATCACGGATTCAATGAGGCGACACATCCCTGCTGGTGATGTTCATTGCTACTAATCAGTGAATAATAGAGTTATAAGATTATTTCAGTCAAATATTGATTTTTTGACGTGCTCTTCCCAATGAGGAGCATTAGTGAGGCAAATGGAAAGCATGCAAAACAACACATAAGATACGAAAAGGCTGCGATTGTGGATAAATAGAAACAGAATCCACCCTTAGAAAAGCGGCGCAGCGGTTGTGCAGACAGATGATTTTCACATTTCCAAGATCACCTTATACAGTAGCAGGCACGTTTTTCTCATCACTCTGCTCTATTCTACACCTTCCTCAGCGCTGTGGTATTCAACTGAGAAATGTACTGAGAACAAACTCCCTTCTAAGTCTTTCAGCTGCATGGAAATATTTAATAACAGTTATCTTAAAAACCGACTTTCGTTAAATCTGGCAAAAAAATAATCAATAATTTTCCAGGTGATTGAGCGCAATTGTTTGATTGAGAGTAGTTGGTCAAATTAACTATTAATTTTTACTAATTAATTATCCATTGTCTAATAATGATTATCTCTTCAGAGCCGATCGGAATGAGATCAAACAAAGCATTAAAAACGCTCAACGTTGACCTCCTTTCAGCGATGCACCTTGCACACTCGATTTCATTCATAGTATTGCAGAGGTGAATGACTGCTGTGGTAACCTAGAGATGTCAGTGTTTTTGCCCCTCCCCCAGAAATGTCTGATAGCAATTTGTTGACCCCAAGAGAAGGAATGTTTGGTTAGCCTTTGACGTAAGATCGGACTAATTATGCCGCTAAAAAGCAAAAAGATGAGCTGTAAGAAGAAAGAGAGATGAATTGACAGGAGGCTATTCAAGTAATCTGTAATATGATTTTGCAAATATCACACAGTAATTTTTAGATTCCCGCAAATCGCAGCATCTTCGTAGTCTTCTCACTCATGTCACTATTTCGCTTCATTGCTCTGTAGGCATACCATACTTGCTATTGGACTTAGACCAAATAAGAAGCAATAAGAGAAGCAAAGGTCCAAAGCCTCTAAATACATCTAACACCCTACATAACTGCATAGGCAGGCGTTTCTATGAGACGAGGTTTGGCGCCGTTGTAGGTGATCTCGTCCGGATTGGAAACGTTGAAGAAATGAAAGCGTATCACATTCTTCATCGGCGGATTCTCCATCATAAAAGTCGAATAGCTTGGACTTTCGTCGCGATGTTGTGTGAATTGCAGATTCTGCAACGTTTCGAGTTTATTCACTTAAGAAATAAAATCTGTGAATCAGTTAATTAGAATAGTAGATAAAAGTGATTATTAGTGAGTGGACTTTCTCAATAGGTGGAAGGACCAGCTTTTACACATCGTTCCATTTTTCTGAGTTCTCTAATCTCAGCTGAATGTAATTTTTTACATATTCATTCCGTCATCACACCTACTGAGCGGGTCCCATCAATTATTGGATGACATTTATTTTCCTCGCTTTCGTCGCCCGTAATGCCATTCGAAAATTTCGTGTGTTGCTCCAGCTGTTGCTTCAGAATTTTTCTTCTCTATAAATGTCGTGTAGCGCAGTAGTTGGAGGTGCCACTGCGACACACACGTGGAGTCGATACCAGCGCCCATGGCTCACCAAGCCTTCTATTCCTCAGGGTCGGTAAATTGCTACCAGACTTGTTTGGGAGGACAGCAGCACTGGCTCAATACATCGGTAGGCTACCGCGAGTCATTGTAAGGGCATTATATATGCCGGCATATATGCATTCAATCACCTCCAACGATACTTAATGAAGTCGAATGTGTGGCGCATCCCTCAGGAGTTGATCAGCACCAAGAGCTTTATCCTTTTTATCCTTTATGAATGTCGTAGAATGCAGGTTGAGTCAATTTTCCTTGCAATCTTTGAGACAGCCGAGCTAATGCGTTCTCAAGAGAATTTGGGAAGAGCTTCGGTAGGGGGTCGAACCAGCACCTTGCTTCCTGATGGACTTTGTAATAACCAATGCGTCTCTCCTCTCCCGTTGAATACTATACAGTTGAGAATGAGATACAAAGACAAAACGAAATCCAAAGAAGATTTTCTCACATATTCATAATTTCCACGGATCTCCCTCAATGGAGGGATCCCATGCCGATTAGTCGCCAGGGAACGTCCCCGCGTGGTTAATAGAGGTTTGATCGCAGACCAAAAGCGACATCTGCTTCCCTGAGACGCAAGTGAATCCAGGAAATGGAGTCCCTGTTCCTGATGCACTGATTTCGTGCATACACTCTGTATACACGAAAACGTATTCATACATGAGTGCATGCGTGCGCTATCATTTATGAAAAATCTATTCTATGAGTTAACTCGCTCAAAAGCCTGCAATCAAGTAACGGAGAAGTATACGAAAGGCGGTCAGGAGTCGCCTTCAACAAATAAGCTCATATCTACTCTGGGAGATATTAGTATGGTAGTGGCAACCTACGAGTTAGTATACCCAGTCCAGCATTTAGAACTCAGGAAAATGTGTGGGTATCAAGGAGCTAAACACACTAAAAGAAACCGTCCTCGTTTCCCTGACCCTGAAAGAATTCCTAATTCGGCAGCGATGGGTAGGACGAGCACGGATAGGCTGCTAAAATCTCAGGGCAATTCTAAGTTGCTTAAATCGCGAAGGAATAAGGTGACGATTTGAACCTACAATGCACATACACTTGGTTCTGTGTGCTCAATAGAAGACTTGATCATACACTCAAGAAGGACAAGGCAAGAAGTCAACGGACTGACTATGACAAGGCGATGGCACCCATTCAATGCCGTTTGTGACACCGGAGAAGAATTCCTCCTCGGAACATGCGACAGAAGAGTAGTCGGTGGCGATGGCGTTTTCGTTAACACGAATTTGGCCATGAATATCGATTTATTCGAATAAGGAACGACCCCATCGGATGTTTGCGACTGAAAAAAATGTGAATAAATACCAGCTTTGTCAATCTTCGCCGCTTACGCACCAACATCAAGCTATGACGAAGAAGAAGTCGAAGCGTTCTATGTGGATTTGGAAAAGTTCTACAGAGAAGACCATATATTCTTCAAGGTCATCATTGAAGATTTTAACGCTAAGATAGGATCAAGAAGAACGTCTGAAGAACGTCACATTAGGACCCAAGGAATAGAATGGAACGAACAGGGTGAGCGGCTGCCTGAGTTCGTTATGACGACCAAAACTGTAACTAGGAATTCGGGAAGCTCCATTCTCAATGGTGGACATTGGGGTCTCCCAAAGAAGAGTACCATAACGAAATAAATCAGATCATAGGACGTTTTGCCCAAACGATGTCGCTGTTGTCTCAAAATTCTATGTGGGATTAGACCAGCACCTCCATCTCACAAGATTTCACCTCCCGCTGAAAGAAGAAAAGCCAGAAAATTTTAAAAAAGTAAGTTCCAAAACCACCACAAACCGGTACTTATTCATCTCATTCGTCGGCTGTTGGAAAGAGGCCGTTCTCGATAACACTGACGAGGGATGTGATATCGCCTCATTCAACGTCTTGACGCTAGCAAAATATAAGCTGAGAGTTCGAAAGCCAACAAGACACGTCTGTCTCCTGAAACACTCGAGCTGATACGCCAGCGTGAAATTGCAAGGGGTACAGGCAACCGCCAACTCAACTCCGAACTTGCAATTGCGATGCGGGCATACGACAAAAAGTGTTAAAGAGAAAACAGCAGCAGTTAAGGTCAAGGCTTCAGAGGCCGAGAAAACCATTCTCAAAGCCCACTAAAGCTCCGTCATGGTCGCGAACAAAATGTCACCATTCTACAACAATATTAACATCGACATCAGAAGAGGGGTGAGGTAAGGCGAGAGCATCTCGTCAAAACTATTTATCGCCACCCTCGAGAACGTCATGCGCACATTGGAATCGGACAATGTGGGAGTGAAAATCGATGATTGGCAACTACACCATCTTCGCTTTGCTGATGACATCATCCTCATAACTGCAAACATTAGTCGAGAGGAACGAATGCTTGCCGACTTTGATAAAGTCTGTGCAAGGATTGGTCTTCAACTAAACCTCATAAAAACGATGTTCATGAAGAACGGATTGGTTTCGTATGCCCCATTCACGTTCAACGGAAGGAATATCTCCGAATGCTCCGGTTATGTCTAGCTAGGTCAGGAAATCAATATGATGAACGACTTAGCTCCAGAGTTGAGCAAGAGGAAACGAGCGGCTTGGGGAGCTTTTAGGAGTACCGAGGATGCAGTCAAGATGACAAAGAACACCCGATTTCGCCTCCACCTTTTCGACTCAACGGTACTTCCTGCGCTAACATATGCGTCAGAAACCGGGCCACTGCGTAAGTAGGATGAGAGATCACTCAGCGTTATTGAATGCGTAGTCGAAAGGGCGATGCTAGGAGTATCCCGTTTCACACAAGTAAGGGAAGGGATCTGAAGGCTCCGACCTGCGTCAACGATCAAAAATGAAGATGCCATTCTATACGCCAAACATTCGAAGATAAAGTGGGCCAGGCACGTAATGCGTGTGAACGACAACCGATGGACAAGAGCAGTTATGGACTGGATTCATCAGGATGTAAAGCGTACTGCAAGAGGACGACCGACACAATGGTCACAGTTCTTCACGAAAATCCTGAAAGAGTATGATGGTGCATGATGTTTAAAGAGTCTCTACAGCGAACAAAACCCAATGGGCTATTCTTGCTGGCGACAGGGAAAAAAGGAAGATTTACTGGTAACCGTTTCCGCTGACCAGCTAGAGGAATTTTGCACATGGATACACTGAGTAGTATCAACTTATCGAAGGCGTAGTGTAAAAGTAAAGGAAATTCAACTATTTAATCGAACGAACACACTACTAAGCAATTAGCAGTATAATAGGAAAGACAGCAAATTTAAAGAGATCACTAGTCTAGTTTCTTTTGTCACTTGCTTAGTACAAATATTCTTCATTTTTGTGATTGTTCTGAGTCCGAAAACTCATGTATTGATGCGCTTCGATTAGCTAAGCACTCGCATATTTCTGCTAATACTTAGATATTTGGATGCTCCGTTTTCACTGGTTGTGCGGTCCCCAGCGTAAATTCCATTTTCCGCAGCTTTGCTAGCTTAGCCACTGTGGTTCTTGGGACCGCCGAGATCAGCCTCGTCAAAGTTTGCCCCAGGTCGTCACTACCACAGGCAGTCATCGGCCGTTGTGGATCAGTGGGAGATTTGCCACCATGTGGCTAGTTTCATACTGGGACCGTGGTGGATCTTGGTACCGGTTTACTCTTAGCTAGGCTTCCTAATGGAAACGCCGGACTCCTTCTCAGCTTGGAAGGATTTCGCCTAATACTGGGACAAAACATCACTGTTGGGAACATGGTAATATTCCAGCATAAGAATAGTTGCGAGGGTTAAAATATCCCTACAGCTGAAGTAGTAAGTAAATAAAACTCGAACCAGTTAATTGAACAAATAAACCAACTCATGAATAAACCATACTGATAGACACACCTTAATGACTTTATTCTTATAAATGACAGGAGAAAGGCTCCATATAATAAGAGACATTGCTAGACAAACCAGTGCCACCACTATTGTACACCATTCTGCACGATGTAATCTGATCATTACCAGATACCGAGCTACTAAATTGAACTAAATTATAGAAGTTTTTTTCGTATTCATCGAAAATCGTCTTACATAATAAGGATAGAGCAAACAGAATCAGAAGGATATAGAATCAATCGTTAACGGAAGCGCCTTGGATTCGATTCGATTCGTAACATGGTAAAAATGATAAAATGTGCATCTGGCCTATAGAATGGCTTTCGATAGCCTACTGATATATCAGGACATTGTTTCCATTTTCTTAAACAAGTCTGTTAGCAAATTCCTAACAGGAAGGGATGGGCGTTTAGTTTGCTCTGTGGGGTATGAGATCGAACCCATGACCCCACTACCATGTGTTTACTGCAAGGCAGCCCAAACCTCTGTGCTAAACATGCCTCTGGTAGATGACCTATACTGGTATGGTACACGACGTAAAAGCAACAAAAAAGGTTATATAAAGTATGAAAGACGAGAAGCCGAAAAAAAACCCGCATGTGGGCAGAGACAGAGTAGAGACGAGCACAGCGTATTTGATTTGAATTATTATCAACGCTTATCACAATAACTGCGTCTCGCCCTTTCTCTTATCAAATGGGCTAAAATGTATGTGCATTTTGACTACTTTCAAAGAACGGGAAGAATAGTAAGGTATCACTAAACCTCCCTGGATAATTAACAGTTTGCTTTAATTGGATTTCCACCCACAGAACTATCAGAATGTCCTAACAACACTTTCAGTTATGAAAGCCATTATTAGTGAATGTCTAACTTGGCTTATCAACCCTTTAAATGACCCTGTATCATGCATTGCACGGATGCCTGAAGCTATTTAATTCGATTCATGTTCAGGATTTTGATCTTCATTACGAATGTCATCGAATGTTGATTGAGCAGATTCTCGCTGAATCCTAGGATAAACATGCTGATGCGTCCTCAGGTCTTCAACACACAAAATCAGCACCATTTGTGAATCGTAGAGTGCGTTACCAGATAAGGCTTATACCAATTTCCTTACCTCTTAGGAGCAGGTTCGATTGCCTACATTGAGGGTAAAACCATGGCACCCAGGATCAACTTTCTACTGCCTCGAGGAGTTTGCGCGTTGGTGTTTTAGTATCCCGTGCGAGGATAACGACTTTTATATCAAAATCGTCTCCGCTATGCTTTTGTATCCTAGGCGTGCCTAGTGGCGTGCCTTGTCTTGCTTTTCGTTTGCCATCTAGGTGTTCTTTTATGCGGATACATAAAGGTCTGCCCGTTTCGCCAATATGTTCGTCTCCGCAAATACCACAAGAGATTAGGTATATCGCACCTGAACTCATGCAGTCACCGTCCCTGCCATAAAGGCAGATTACGCAATTTTGTGTTCCACACAGACGGTCATACAAGCCTTTACGAACTAACTGGTGACGAAGAATATTCTGTGGTATTTCAATTATCGCTACCCATTCCTCTAGATCTGCCCTTCTCAAGCACTGCTTCATCGCTGCACTTATTTCATCGCTAATGAAGACTTTGTTTTGGTCAAACCGTTCCTTATGGAGCGTCGCTCTCCCTCGAAACTTATCTCGTGGGGTTACAATTTCGTAGCTATTGGAGATGGCTACTTGCCGAGCCAAGTCGCGCGATTCCTCCCTTAGTTCCCTACTTGTGCACACAGAGGTGGCTGTTTGAAACATGTTTCTCAGAAGCGCCCTCTTTGTGTGTGAAGGGTGATGAGAAAGGGAGTGAACCAGTATGTTTTGTTTACTTGGTTTTCGGTACCACTTTGTCATGTAACCGCTACTTGACAAGTTAATTTGAACGTTTAGAAACGGGAGCCAATCGTCCTTCGGTTTCTCCTGGGTGAACTTGATGTGCTCTGACTGCTCGTTCAATAATTCAAAGCATTTGTCCATCTCCTCATGTGTAAAGACGACAAAACAATCGTCTATACTTTCTTCATTTGATATGAAGGGTAGTTTAAAGGGAATCTTACTTACGTTCGAAACATTATTTTGGCAAACCACCCTACGCTTTTGTCTAACCCGAGTGGCTTCTACTTCGTAGCCATTGGAAATGGCTATTTTTCGTGCCAGTTTTTGCGATTCCTTCCTTTCCTCTTCTCCTGTGCACACATTTTTAGTCGTACGATACATATTTTGGTAAGTACTTTTTTCATGTGTGAAGGGTGAGAGGAGAGGTAGTGCGAACTAGAACTAGTACGTTTAACTAGTTGGCTTACGATACCATTTCGTTATATAGCCACTTTCTCAGAGCTTTATTTGGATGTTTAAGAATGGAAGCCAGTTCTTTGTCGGTTTTTCTCGTGTAAATTTTATATACTCTGACTGTCGGTTTAACATTTCAATGCACTCATCCGTCTGTTCTTGTGTGGAACAAACGATGAAGCAGTCCTCTGTGTATCGACAGGTGAGTAAGGGTCGGTGATCGAAAATTGCAGCTTCCACCTTAAACATGCAACCGATGGCAAAGCTTGGTGGTGCTAAACGCTGTCCCATGGTCAACCCTCTAATGTGTGCAAAATATTTTCCAGACCATCTGAAGATTGAACAACTGAGACACTGGTTTAAAAGTCATTAGTTGCGCAAATGACAAGCAGTACATTTTTATTTTCTTTTTGTGCTCTACCAGCAACTCGAGAACGGCTTGCATTGCGGAGTCATTCGACATGTTGGCATAAAGTGAAATAAGATCGAATGACTCCATTACATGCATGCTGTTTGGTTGAGCGCACCGTAGGTGGCCTAGAAATATTTTGGTGTTAGGTAAATGGGTTGGAATGAACTTTAGTAACTGGGAAAGGACAAGGTTTAAGAACCACGTTATTCTCTCCGTTAGCCCGTCTACACAGCTGATGATGGGTCTAACCTTGAATGATGATGCATTGGTTGACGCATCATCATCAGAAAATACCAACTTATGTGTCTTAATAAGTAGGTACAAGACGAGACATGTTGGTTTACTGATCTTAAGATGTGAAATAACCGATGATTTTAAACCTGCAGCCTATGCCACTTGACCCATTGCTCGTTTAAATTCCGGTATTGGTGTTTGTATTCCTTTTCCGAGGATGGGCGATATAGGGTAACACCACTAATATGTTCCTCCGTTATCTTAACATCCAATTGGTGGGGAATAACTACGAACTCTTCCCCCTTATCACTAACAGACCTCGGCTGTTTAACTCGCGATTGCTAAAAGAGAAAACGACGAATTCATAAAACCATGGCTTTGTGCTACTATTTTTGGTCCTCTAGCAATGCGTTGCCCCTATCCAATTTACTGGCATTTTTTTTTGCTAAATGATATTTTGTGAGTGTAAAGCAGTAGGTAGAGGGTGCCCCGCAACGTACAAAAAGTTGTTGCTTAGATCTCGCTTCATGGGCCAACTAGGCCTTCCATGTCTCAGGCATCAGCAAATTCGCACCAGAATTATCTAGGCAGACAAGGACAATGACTTTGTACTCGGTACAGCGTTAAACCACAACAAGTACTTATTTATCAGAAATGTATTCAAGCACTTCTACGATGTTACGAATAGAGTCGAGTGTATTACGCATCACTGAACTGTTGACAAAGTCCGAGAACTTTATCTTTGCCTTCATCCATGATAAGGTGCAAGATTGCGCTACAGCTATTTAAGTTCAACCAGCTAAGGGTGGTTTATTTGCCGCCATAGTCATCCTTGATCATACTCGCAGGTTCGCATTGTGCTGTCGAAGTTGGTTCGCTTCACAATACAAAGGAAAGTAATGAGTGCAAAAAATATCGGTTGTTCAAGAGAATCGAATGAATCTACTTGCCCACGAAGATTGGTACGCATTCCTTTAACGACCACCCTTCCTACAATTGAAAAACTATAACGAGGATACCTTTCTGGATCTGCTAAAGCAGAGTAATAAGTTCGGTAGAAGGAGCTTAATTTTCCACTTTCACTCGTGACATTCGTAATGTTAATTGGTCTGTTCAAATTCGACTCATTCGATTCTGCTCTTTAGACCAGATGGCCAAAGAAGTTAATCCCTCAACCGATAAGAAACATGAAGCCGAGACAAATTTTACCGACGCCGATCGAAAATGCCCTGATTTGAAATCTCATCGAGAAAAGGCTAGTAAAGATATAAAAGCTCTGGAAGAGGTGAGTCTTTTATGCTAAGCGTTCACGAAGTTGTTTATTATCAACGAATTATAATCTAAAAGCAAAGGGGGCGTGTGGCGCAGTGGTTGGAGGCGCCACTGCGGCGCGCACGTGAAATGCGCCCATGGCCCACCAAGCCTTCCATCCCTCCGGGGTCGGCAAATTGGTACCAGAATTGTCTGGGAGGATAGCAGCACTGGCTCGATACATCGGCCGGCTACCGCGAGTCATTGTAAAGGCCAGATGCATTCAATCACCTCCAACGATGCTTAATGAATTCGAATGTGTGGCGCATCCCTCAGGGATTGATCAACGCCGAGAGCTTTATCCTTTTTTAGCTTAATAATCTAAATATCAAGAGACAAGTTCTTATTATCCACATGGTGTTAATCTCTGAGTTAACCACAATGGGAGGGGAGGGGAAGCGGGTGTAATGTAATGGTTTTGGGGTGCTCGAAAATATACATACGTTTTCGTTGCCTCAATCCCAAGCTTCGTGGTCATTAATCCTTCCATCGCTCCTGGGTCCGCAAATGGGTAACAGACCTGCCTGAGAGAAGAGCTCGGTAGGTATCCGCGAGTCATTGTGTAAGCCAGATATGCACTTAGTCACCTCTACCGGGGCTTGATGAAGTCGAATGCATGACACATCCCTCAGGGATTGACCAACGCTGAGTATCTTATCGCGGCACTAAGCGCTTAGCTTGGGAGCGATGGGACGCGTGCCACATAAATATCGATTTCCAGGAATACTGCTTACCTTACTCTTCTGCGCTTTGCAAACTATTGTTTCTGTTTTGAAATTAAAACTTAACACACACTGACTGCAGATGGGACTGAACGATAGAAAACTTTTGATTGAAGTACAGTGTCTATTCTACGGTTTTTCTCCTGAAGTCTGTCTAAAACGTTAACGGGTAATTGCTGATGGCACTGGTAGATAGAAAACTAGCTGATAGGCAGGCGAAACGAAGGACCCGCATGGTGGGGTGGTGAACGCGTTAGCTCCCGCATAGGGTAATAGAGCGTTTGTTCTCCACCGCAGACAGCTGCGGTCCAGAGTTTTGCAAACATCTCAGCGTCATTGTGGTTGTATTACACATTATACCTTGCCGTCAAAAATTCTAATAGGCAGTAAATAAAACGTTAACATAACACACAATATAACAACAATCCATGGAAAACATACTTCGATGTTTCTCTATTTCTCCCATTATTTTTATTCAACTGGTCTTCTAGGAAACGAATAAACAAAGGCATCGTATAGCGCACTGCGTAGAGGTGTTACGTGACGCACAGGGGTCAATGGTTGCATCCCACACGTAGAAAAACTAAGCCCTCCAATCTAGGCCTCCGGCATTAGTAAACTGAAACCCGCATCGTTGGAAACGATCACTTGTATCATCTGTCGTCTCATTAACCATCGAGTAACACCAACGAGCGCCAGCAAATCTTCCATTTTTACCTGTCGCCAGCAAGAATAGCCCATTGGATTCTGCTCACTGTAGGGACTCGTTAAGCATCATGCACCATCATACTTTTTCAAAATTTTCGTGAAGAACTGTGACCATCGTGTCGGTCGTCTTCTTGCAGTACGCTTTACATCCAGTCCATAATTGCTCTTGTCCATCAGTTGTCGTTCACACGCATTACGTGCCCGGCCCACTTTATCTTCGAATGTTTGGCGTATAGAATGGCATCTTCATTTTTGATCGTTGACGCAGGTCGGAGCCTTCGGATCCCTTCCCTTACTTGTGTGAAACGGAATACTCCTAGCATCGCCCTTTCGACTACGCATTCAATAACGCTGAGTGATCTCTCATCCTACTTACGCAGTGGCCCGGTTTCTGACGCATATATTAGCGCAGGAAGTACCGTTGAGTCGAAAAGGTGGAGGCGAAATCGGGTGTTCTTTGTCCTCTTGACTGCATTCTCAATGCTGTTAAAAGTTCCACAAGCCGCATGCTTACACCTGTTCAACTGTAGAGCTAAATCGTAAATCATAATGGTTTTCCGATCCAGATTGGACCATTCGGAGATATTCATCCCGTTGAGCGTGAATGGGCATACGTAACCAGTCCGTTCCTCATGGACATCGTATATGTGAGGTTTAATCGAATACCAGTCTTTTCACAACCTTTATCAAAGTCGGTAAGCATTTATTCCGCTGGCTAAGGACTCGTGTCATAACGACGATGTTGTCAGCAAAGCGAATATGGTGCAAATACTTACCATCAATTTTCATTCACATGTTGTTCCATTCCAATGTTCGCGTGAGTTTCTCAAAGATTGTGGTGAATAATTTTGGCTAGATAGTATCGCCTTGCTCTCTCTTAACGTCGATGTTGATAACATCGCAGAATGGTGATATTTTAACTATGAAATTTTTATATGCCTCCAGAAGAATCTGTGTGTGCTCAGTAGGGACGTCCTGGCCCTCCAGGGTTTCCATGACGGCTTGTATCTCAGCTAAGTCAAAAACTTTCATTAAATCAGTTAAAATGAGACAGAGCGGTCTTCTGTAAGGCCGCAATACTTCCAAGAGTCTTGTCATGGTGTAGATATAGTCCATCGTACTTAACCATTTTCGAGTTCACATGACTGTCCTTCGTCCAGTGTTCTGTCTTTCCTGTTCAGGTTGAATCGAGTAAAAGTTTGTAGACGACGGACAACAAGAAGATTGAGAGATAGTTACCGACACCGTCGAGATTACCCCTTCAGAACAACAGTACGGTTTCGCTGGTCTTCTACTCAATAGGAAAATGGCATTCAGTCAGCTAGCGTGTAAACAGTGTGTTTACGAGGACTGGCGGAAGGTTCTTTAGGTGTTCATATCTTATCCTGTCTAAACGTGGTACTGTTCGATCTTTCACCGATAAACCAGTACCTCGGATTTCTGAAGGGGAAGAACCGGTGGTACGACATATTTATACCCCTAGTTCTCCGATGTCATAGACGAGGTTGAATGGGTGGTGTCGTCTCGTCTCGGCCAGACCGATGACGTTGTGCATTATCCTTCTTGCCTGCATGACCAAGTCCTCCATCGAGGGCGCAGATACAAGTGCGCGTGCATTTAAGAGGTCGTCATCTTGGTCCTTCGCGATTTGGGCAGTTTAAAATGCCCTAAGATTTTAGCAGCCTTTCCGTGCTCGACCTACTCAACGGCACCAAGCCGGGGGCTCCTTAGAGGCCAGCGGAATGAGTCCTCTTCCTTTCACTGTGTTTAGCTTTTCGGTACCTACCGTACTGTTTGCTGAGCTGTAAACGAGTGAGCTGGGTATACTGACGAGCTTATTCGGAACGACTCCTGAGTACCTCCCATATACTTTCCTCTCACCTGATTACAAGCTTTTGGTCGAATTGACTCGTAGAGCACAATTCACATAAATGACAACACACCCACGCACGTATGCTTGAATACGTCCTCGTAAATACGGGAGATATGCGCTGAGCCGATATGTGCCAAATCGGCGCACAGAAAGACGGAGTCCTTCCTCCTGATCCACCTGCGTCTCAGAGAAGCAAAGATCGTTTTTGTTCCACGGTTAACCCCTCATCCGCCATCTGAGGATACGCCACGTTACCTCGCGACTAACCGACAAGAAATCTGTTGGTAGTAGAGACCCACCACCTGAGAAGGTAAAAACATTAATTTAATTCATCCACGGACCACTGCAAGTCATTGCATAGACCAGCTATGCACTTACCTCTGTGATGATACGAATGGAGTGGGTGAATAGTGCAGCTCGCATCTCTCCATCAATGCAAATCGTTTCATCTTTTAATACTTTTACGAATAACACAGCGATACCATAAGGACAAAATTATTTACCGCTACCCTCGGAAGCGTCATGCGAACGTTGGAATGAGACAACATGGGAGTGGAAATCGATGGTCGGCAATTACACTATCTTCGCTTTGTCTATGGCATCGTTCTTATAACAGCAAACATTTGCGAGGCTGAAGAAGGATTGCCGACTTTGATAACGCCTATGGAAAAATGATTTTTGACTAAATCTCGAAAAACGATGTCCATGAGGGAACGGTTAGTTACTTACACCTCAGTCGCACTCAACAGAATGAATATCTCTGAGTGCTCCAATTACGTCTATCTAGGTTGGGAAATCAACGTGATGAACGACGTAGTTCCGAAGTTCGGAAGGAGGAAACGAGCTGCTTGGGGAGATCTTGAGAGAATTGAGGATGTAGTGAAGAGAACAAAAAGCTTTAGACTTTATGCCAACTTTCTGAACTCCGCGATACTTCCTGCCTTTACGTATATGTCAGAAACCTAGTTGTTACGCAAGCAGGATGAAAGATCACTTAACGTTATTGAATTCGCAGAAGAAAGGACGATTGTAGGAGCATCCCGTGCCACACAAGTCAGGGAAGGGATCCGAAGCCCCGACCTATGTCAACTATCAAGAATCAATGGTTCCGATCCAAACGCCAAACTGTCGAAGACAAACATAATGCGCATAAACGACATCCGATAGACAAGAGCCGATAGTCGGATTCCTCAAGATGTCAAACACACTTTAGAAGACCACCGACCTGATGGTCAGGGTTCTTCACGAATACCATGAAATATAATGGTGGTGTGTGATTCATAGCGAGTCCCAACAGCGATCATAGCCCACTCAGCTACTGTTGCTCGCGAGAGGAAAAAATGGAAGATTTACTGGCGCCAACTGGAATCACTCGACGATCAATGGACATATAGGCGATACAGGTGACAGATAAAATAGTAAAAGGATAAAAGAGAAAGCTTTAAGGCGAATCCCTGAAGGATGCGCCTTGCATTCGACTTTATTAAGCATCGTTTGAAGGTGATTGAATGCATATCTGGCCACTAGAATGGCTCGTGTTGACCTACCTATGTATCGAGGCAGTGCTGCTATCCTCCCAGGCAAGTCTGATACCAGTTTGCTAAACTCGGAGGAATGGGACACTTGGTGGGTGCGAGGATCGATTCCACGTGTGTGATGCAGGGCGCCTCTGACCACTGCGCCATAGGCGCCTGTGGACGACATAGTAGTTTATAAAAATAAACAACTTCAGCATAATTACTAGCTAGTCGTTACAAGAATTTTATATTATATTCTTTGCAATATATCTTGACCGCTTTATGCTTAAACCAAACCTTTTCTACGTGATTTACAATGAATATGTGCATTTAGGGCGAAATAATTGGCAACTGGAAGGTTAGAAGACCAATCGAACCCGAACGCCATTTCAATAAGATTTTTGTCGTTGAACATAAGGAGAAAGGCTATCTGGCAGCATTAAAGGTCAGATGTGCATTGACAGGCAAATGTACTTATGTCAGAAAGTACAGTGGCTAAGACCGACAACGGTATGTATTGATTTCAATGCGTACGCGACGGGTATTGCAGCAAAGCGTATTGGGTTCGACGTTTTCCGCTTCCAGTGGTTCCTTTTAGCACAGAGGAATTTTTGACATGTTTTAGCTTACATAGAAAATCAAATCTTAGAAGCAAACGTTCAAAAATGGTACAGTCATTTTTACTCATATTCAACATATAAAAAAATGAAAGTGACCGTCAATGTTCAGTGTATCTGCGTCCTCCGCCCAAATGGCGCAGTAGGGCGCGTGTGGAAAAAAATGGATGACATAGCTCAGATGGGCACCACCCGCTTACCACATTACGGTTTATAGTAGGCAGCCAACTTAGGACTCAGTTGAAGGACAACGAAAACGTTGTGGCCGTTGAATGGTAATAAATTCTATAATACCAAACTCGTGTCAGCTTACTGAAGAAAAATAGCAAATAAAGGCAGGATTTTCTTGGAGTCGAAAAGTGCCTTAGCGAATGTGGTCAAAACCTTCGATGTGAGAGGATGAGCTCTACTGCTAAACAATAAGCCTGATACAGGACAATTAATAGGTGATGTCTGAAAATGTCATCCTGTAGAATATTCTTCCGCCTCTAAGGAAACCTTAAGCGGCGCATGTGGCGCAGTGGTTGGAGGCGCCCTGCAAGACACGCGTTGAATCAATGGGCCATGGCCCACTAAGCATTTCATCCTTCTGAGGTCGGCAAATTGGTGCCAGACCTGTCTACGAAGATTGCAGCACTGGCTCGATACATTGATAAGCCACCGTGAGTCATCGTAAAGGCCAGATATGCATCCAGTCACCTCCAAACGATGCTTAATGAAGTGGAATGCATTGCGCATCCCTCAGGGATTGATCAACGCCGAGAGCTTTAACCTTTCTTTTATCCTATGGAGATCTTGAGCTTTAGTTACTTTAACTGTCGTATTACCATTCTATCGTATTGTAGATGGAGAAGAAAGAAGCAGAAGTACCGATGCTGAAGTTAGAGTTGTTCATTCTGCTACACATGGAAAAGATTAACAGCAGTCATTTCTGCAAGTAATATTACATTACCATTCTTCTTCTTGAATAGCATATACTGTTAAACATTCATCCATTTGCAGAACGTTCCATTCCCTTACTTTTTACCCACACAGTCCTCCTCTTTTCGCACTCTTGGCTGAGAATTATTATAATTATTTATTAATTATGTAATTAATTTTGCAAGTCATTCCCCGAATCGGTTTTTGAGTGAAGAATCTAGCACCTCTCTGAGTACAGAGTATTCGATCGCGGTATGGCTCCTGAGTACAATTGGATGGTCATAACGCTTGCTGGAAGAAATTTTCGGGTGCGCTTAGTATTTAGCATTTAGTATTTTTATTTTAGTATTTTAGTATCTTCTTAGTATTTTATTTTATTTCATTTTATTATTCGCTTAGTGTTTTCTTCACTACCAAATGTTTCTATTTTTCATTGCCGTAAAGCTTTTGCTTGATGAACTTTCAGTTTCTGCGCAAAGCTTGCAAAAACGGAAAAGTATCGTTGGCGAGTGGTCTTAGTGTTGGAAAGCAATGTTTGAAAGCTTTGGAAGAATTGCACAAAGTATTAACTTTACTACATTTGGATGTGATATGTTCACAAGCGTAGCGCTCAGGATAATCACCACTAGTAGGTGGGACACTCAGAGCGATTTACCTGTTTAGGTTGGTTTTATTCATCGATCCGTGAACCCGTCCATATTCGCAATTGGACGAGTGATCAACGACGATCCGAAAGACTTACGAAATGTACGCTAAAATACAGTTTCCAAGAAGCTCCATTTAAAAAAAAAACCCCTGTTTATTCCGATCCATTACATTTGTAACCATTCTAAGCCTAGTAATGAATCTTAGTGAGCAATGTTTTCTTGCATAGTCGCTCGCTACGTAACCAGAAGCCTAAGTGAGAATCGAAATAAGCAATCGGAGAAGACAAAAACAGGCCTTCTTTAAAAGACTGTAGAAACATTAAAATGCAAAAATACAGTACGATCTTGAGTTTTTAAAATGTTTTCATCAGCGAATCTCTGAACGAAGCACGCGATAGAAATTAAGCGATCGTAAGACTAGCAGTATAAGACTAATTTCTGACCCTATGATTTGGTATAACCTAGAACGATGCCTTTTCATCTTCTTCAGGTTTATATTCTTGACTTCGGTTTTGCCCGTCAGTACAAAGAAACCGATGGAACACACAAACTTCCGCGTCCGAATCCATCAAAATACATAGGAAAGCCTAGGTGAAAAGATATGATATCTCTGTCGAAAAATTGATCTAATTCGGTGAGATGGCTGACAATCCAACTACATAGGAATAAAAGAAACAAAACGAACAATCGCCAACTAACTTAACCGTCAGTTTTGATTTTCTATGAAAATTATTGCTAACTCGATGACGACTATCGGAATCTCACCGGATTTTCCGTGGAGAAAAATACGAGACTGATTTCGATACTTCCGCTGTACATAGATCTTATTTAGACTTAGACGACTTGGTTCACATGCCATAACCACTTTAGCATTTTCTCCATTTGTTACTTTGTTTAACATCCGTCGCCTATGGAGATCGTCATGCTCATGTTTGGGTTCGACTGCATCGTGAAGATCTTTCGTTTTCTCTTCTGAAAGGTATCCATAAAAGAATGCCTAATAGAACGCAGCTTCCAACCAGTTCTACCACTAATCGACTGAACGATCAAGAACTGTATAATCGACCGAACTCTTTATTCACATTGCTATTATAAATGACTTTGAATTGAATTTGAATATACGCCTAGGAGCGGCAAAATGGGTGTCTCACACAAACCACATTTTTATCGCTCCTGCTGCGAATGGAGGCGGATACGTTAATCCAGTGAAAAAACCACTTAAGAGAAGTCTAAGCTTGTAGTAAACAATTTGAAATATACTCCTATAAATTTCCTTTAGACTTCCTACAAATTTCTTTGACCATAAAGGAATAATGGATAATAGACTAGGCGTTGATCATTTCCTGAGGGACGAGCCATACATTGGACTTCATCAAGTATCGGACCATTAATTAAATGCACATATGGTCTACATAGTGATTTTCCCAGCTAAGTACTATACAATTACAATGTTTTATTCTACCAGACGAGTCTGGTGCCATTTCTGTGACCCCGGAACAACAGTAGTGGCTGCTGTAAGCCAAGGTGCAGGATCAAACCAAAGAGCAAGTCCGTATTGCAAGCCGCCTCTAATCACTGCTCTACACCTTAATTTGTGCAAGAAATGTACTTCGTAATTAAGGGACATAAAATATAAACATGCAGGATGTGTAGCAGTAAATCGCCAGAATGCCTTTTTACTGTTTCCAAAAACAGATTTTAGGCAACAAAAATGTTGCAGTTCAAACAAAATCCCTCTTTCGCCGCTCACTGGCAAAATCGAATCTCTTAAAAGGAACAATCAAATTCACAAGGACCAATCTTCGTAGAATCGAGATAACATCATCTTACAAAAAAAGTGATATCAATCTAGATATGCCCCACGAAATGCCTATCTGAAGAGAGAATTGGGTCGAATGGACGATCTGGAGATGTGGCTCTATGTGACGGTCGAATTGGTGAAGGGAGCTCTGCCATGGGTTCATCAGAGGGTTAGTGTCTATGTCGGTAACAGGAAACTATGGTCGGCTAGCTATAGCTTGTCATGTAGCACCTAACTTTGAGTCGTACTAGGGTTATCTGACTACATGCCGGCACGTTTCGATGCTGTAGAGTTGTTTTAGTAAACAGCTTTAATTTTTCTTAACCTCAAAACACAGTACGTTACTAATTTGGTGCAGTAAAGAAATAACTGAACACTAGTTTTTCTCTTTACGTTAACAAGTACCTATTCTAGAATCCTAAGCACATTTTTGACTATCAGAAATCTGTTAGATCAGGACTGGGATTGCGTGAGTTTCTTGGAGGTAACTGTGCGGCCAAACTACTCTTTGAACTTCATATACTAAAAGGAATGCAATCCATTCAGGACTGCCGGTCGAATTTGTGGATATAATGAAAGAAGTGGACAAGCTGTCGTATTCCGATGCTCCAAGCTATGAAAAAATCTACAGCTTGATGGAAAACGCCATCAAGATGAGTGGTCAAGAGGTGCAGAACCCAGAACCGATTCTTTTTTCCTGCCCGAAAACGTTTTATTTTGGTAAGCTTACATCCAACTGGTAAATGTTAGTTATGAGTTTAGGAATTTCCCTACGACTGGGAGGAAGGTGAAATTGAAGCGGAAAGAGCAGGCGAAGGTCCCGGAGCACTGTTGAAAAAAGAACCTCAAACCGCACTAGCAAGTAGTAACCAAGCAAAGTAGAATCAGATTTCATGAGACAAGAAAAACCCGACAGTATATCGAAAAATGCAATACATTTGATTTATACTTGGAATAAAGCCACGTGTTAAGAAAGTCCGTTCATACCAAATTATCTACTCCGTGCTCTAAAAAACATCAATGATAAGTTTATTTGATACCGATTTTAACCGTAGAGTGATAAGTGGCTTTTAACATTATGCTTAATGTTCAAACATGATGGATGAGATTGCTAATGCAGCCAATAAGAAGTTTTATTCCTTCAAGAAGTTTACGGATTGAGGAAGACTTCCCGTCTCAGTCGTACCGGATAGATTGACTTCTATCTCATAGTATTATGAGAAAATTGCATCATACACATAGATTCAGCCAAGTTTACAATCGAGGGAATAGAAGATTTATAAGAAGCCACTTAGATGGTTTCCTAGAAGTACGCTCCTCTACTTTGGAAGAACGCGACCAATTAGACTTGAAAAAAGAATGACACAGCAAGTGTATAAGTAGAAATAGTGAAGCGATAAAATGGAAATCCGATAGTTTGAAATGTTGCCATTTAAATTCCGCGTTAAAGGCTTGTCAAAAACTTACGTACTGGTCGTACTAGCGCCGAATTCACCTGTACCGTAGAGATCCGTTTTCTTCGGAACTCATTGATATATCGAATGTTGATTGAGAGCGATTTGCCTTTAAACCGCAACTCAATTTTCTACTTGATGTCCTAAGAAGATCCTTATCATTAAAACCTACGATGGCGTAGCGTCGTCCTCCTACTTGCAATCCCGTGCTATCCCACTTGTTTTCGAATAATGTTACCAAGGGTAGCACCGAGTGGTACCCGCGATATAGGATAGCCTTGTCACACCCACCTTACGTCGATGATTGCGCAAACTATAGAATTTCTAGAAATTCTAATTGCAATGGTATTAAACAGATAAATTATGAAGCACCTCTACCTGTTACGTTAAAATGTTCTTATTGTCAAAAGTTTCCGTGCGGCGCACTGGGCGCGTGTGACGCAGTGGTTGGAGGCACCACTGCGACACACACCTGGAATCGATTCCAGCGCCAAACCTTCCATTTTCCGGGATCGGCAAATTGGTATCAGAATTGTCCGGGAGGATAGCAGCATTGGCTCGATACATCGGTAGGCCACCTCGAGTCGGTGTAAAGACCAGATATATGCATTCCATCACGTCCAACGATACTTAATGAAGTCGAATGCATGGCGCATCCCTCAGGGATTGATCAACGCCGGGAACTTTACCTTTCATTCTTTATTGTCAAAAGTTTCCACTGAGTACTTTCGTCTAGGTAGAATCAGAATCTTTAAGTTGACGGAAGTGCGACATAGCAGTATCGTCCTTGTATTCTGGTCAACTCTTTAGGATACCTTCTAGAAACTAGCATGGCTCACATTCTTTCCATGTTTCGAAAAACTGATTAAGGATCAGTTGTCAGATTACCATTTAAATGATTGACATTAGAGAGATAGTTAGATTGAGAGATAGTTACTGATGTTGGATAAGCTGCATTCTTACGAAACACCCCTTCCTCTTCTCTAGTGACCGATGAAGAGTGCTGGTGAGGGTTCGTGGCTGTTCCTTCATGTATTCCTACCGAAAATGATCGTTGTGCGCTTTCTCATCAATGACGAACTTCAAAAGGGAGAACGGCTGTAACGATATGTCTATCTTTGCTGAAATGGAATAAAGACAGGTGAATTTAGCTATCGATAGGAAGCGAATAGAAGTCTTGGATGACGTTTTCTATTGCTTAGCGTATCATGCTAGCCTAAAAGAAACCGTTTGATTACACTCGCAGGTAATGTCATAGACAAAACCGGAGAGCTGAACTGGGTGTGGGAAAGCCGGGTTGTGCGAATGCTTTTCCTTATCAGCAGCTTGGGGTACTACCTGTCTTCTTTCTTCTCTGAGGATGTGACATAGTGTATTTCGAAATTCCTACTTTCACGACGCTGCCGCACTGTTGTAGAAATGTCGTTCTTCGCTTCAGTGTCAAAATGTGATCTCCCAAGGGACGAGTCGAGGAAGTAAAAATAAACCCATATAATAATAAAAACCCAAAAAAGCGCATCCTACCTCTTATCGAATCATAGACCAAAAATGGCATTAGTGACGTAACACTTTCGATTTACAGTGATATAATCTCCTCCACCATATTGGCCTCTGCTGGGTAAGCCTCATATTTAATGTTGAGAGAGCAGCTCCTAGAATTGCGACTTATGCTTCTAAACTCAAGTGGGCCTGTCCTTACCTCATCAACCTCATGAGACGGTTCAACCGAGACTGAAGAAGACGCCCAAGCGTTAGTTGGATGAAAAATTCATAACAACCTCGTGTGAGCAGAACAATCTTAAGATATTACCCTTTTATGCCGTGAGTAAATGTTGGTCCCTTTGTGGAAAGTGTTGGTCCACCATATAAGTTTTATGTCAATTCATTGTTCTCAATTTTCAAATCATTTAGGTGTTCTCCTGGTGCCAACATTAGTGTCCAAACCACTTTATAATGGATTTCGCCGTCTTTATAAGACTGTGTAACCACCACACCCTGGTCATACTAACGTGAACCAAACATTCCAAATTTTTCTACTTTCGTGAGTTCATAAGGATAATACAGTTCATTCGAACTGTCACTTGACCTTCACTGGTTCAGAACTAAAATTCTCAGAATAAACAAAGAAATTTTAACCTTTGAAATCCCGGATGAATTCCAGCCTATCATACACATCAACACCATACGCGGAGACATTATCGCGCTCCATGAACGGAATTCCACTTGTTCAATAACTTTAACCTTCGAAATACGAGCCTAGAGAAAAGAAGCGATAAAAGCATATATTCTGGGTTACATAAAGTTAAGACTTTGCCTTGGTATAATACGAGACCTTAGATGTCATTGGCAGAGACCTGTAGATTCCAACGGCTTCTAATTCATATAACAAAGCAGCTATAACAACTCACATTGGAGCCTAAGCGTTAGGCCTGATATTAACAAAGAAATAAATTGGACGAAATTAAATGGAATCAACCATTATTCCACTATACATCCTTCTTAAATGACAAACTATAAAACCGTCCGTTCTATACCTCACTGTTTCCCAACTAAGACTTCCGTATTCTCAAAGAAAATCGGAATAAGCTTCTTTATGAGGCATAAAGAACCTGAAATGTTTCAAAAACGAGTACATCGTACTTGACTGACTACATTCCAAAAGAAAACAACACATAAACAATGAAAGATTTTAAAAAAAAAGGAAGACCGTGTGGGTAATGAGCAAGAGGATGCAACATTCTGCAGATGGATGAATGTTTAACAGTATACTGTTATATGCTATTCAAGAAAAAGAATATTAATGTAGTAATACTTGCAGAAATCATTGCTTTTAATCTTTTCCATGTGTAGCAGAATGAACAACTTTAACTTCAGCATCGTTACTCCTGCTTTTTTCTTCCCCATCTGCAATACGATGGAATGGTAATACGACAGTTAAAGTAACTAAAGCTCAAGGTTTCCATAGGATAAAAAAGGATAAAGCTCTCGGCGTTGACCAATCCCTGAAGGATGCGCATTGCATTCGACTTCATTAAGTATTGTTGGAGGTGATTGAATGCAAATTTGGACTTTACAATGACTCGCGGTGGCTTACCGATGTATCGAGCCAGTGCTGCTATCCTCCCAGACAAGTCTGGTACCAATTTGCCGACCGCGAAGGTATGCAAGGCTTGGTGGGCCATGGGCGCAGAAATTGATTCCACGCGCGTGTCGCCTCCAACCACTGCGCCACTCAAGAAAGTCTTTTCGCAATTTTCTGACCTAGAAGGAAAAAGGGCTTGATTGGCCCACTGCACTAGGTCGATCCAATAACCATCTATGTATTGCAGGACACCTCTAACCACTGCACTACACGCGCCAGGAATTACTACAGAATGTCAAAAGTCGCAAATCCCTGCAGGTTTTTGCCATTTAAAATAAGCAAAATCGAATAAAGGCAGTACCACACCAATTTAATAATCTGAACAAAGCCTAAAAGAGGAGGACCAATAATCATCCTACGTAACCGCGTGCCAAAGAGTGATTTCGTAAAAGCAATCTCGAATTTTTGAAGATTCTAAGCGCAACCAGACTGTACTGACAGCTGCAGGAATTTCAAAAATAACTGCAAAAATTCCTATCATATCAGACATGTTTAAGCAAAAATGAGGAAATTTACAAAACAAGTAACCAACAAAGCAACAAGAAAATCAACAACAGACGGTACTCGTTAGCCCGAGAAATTCGTCACTTTTTAAGTAAAAACTTGTTCAATTCACATAGCACTAGCTGCTTTCAAAAATTTAAAGCATGCCTGCAGTGCGAGAATTACTGAGTGTCGAAGCATTCCTTAACTAGAAAAAGTTCTTATCCTTTATTACTAAGTAAATCCAAAGAAACGGATCCAAGGTTCGGTTCGCCAAACAAACCAAATGGATCGCCCTGCCTCCCTGTTAATTTTCTTAGACCATCATTGGCTAAAGATTCCTTGTCCTAAAAATCGGAGAGAATTATCGTATTGTTTGTTTCTACAAAAATATCACAAAACTGCATCTTCTACAGTATTCTGCTATCAATGTCAAGTTCGAAATTTCCAAAATTCTTGCATGTTCCCTAGACTAAGGTTTTTCCCTACGATATAAACCTAAAGGGCTTACCACATGTCACTACTTATCAACTAAACAATGACAGAATTAAATTGAAACTTTGAAAAACGCATAGCATAGAAACAAACCCGTGGCGGTTCATAACGAATTGAGCTGATGCGTGCAGCGTTGACTATCGACTCCAGAGCTCCCATAGTTTGAGCAAGCTATAAAAAATATGCTATATCTTACATATGTATTATATACGAATACAGATATAGAAGGATAACAAATAAAGCTCCCGGAGCTGATCAGTCCCTCAGGGATGCGTCATGCATCCGACTTCATTAAGTAACGTTGGAGGTGATTGAATGAATATCTGGCCTTCACAATGACTCGCGGTACCCTGCCAATGTATCGAACCAGTGCTGATATCCTCTCAGAGAAGTCTGGTAGCAATTTGCCGACACCGGAGGGACGGAAGGATCGCTGGGCCATGGGCGCAGCGATCGATTCCACGTGCGTGTCGCAGTGGCGAATCCAAACACTGCGCCACACGCGCCCTTTATATATATACATACATATATATATATATCTGCTCCCTCCACGGATCTCCCTCATATGAGGGATCCCGAGCCGGTTAGTCGCGAGGTAACGTGGCGTATCCACAGATGGCAGATAGGGGGTTAATCGCACCAAAAGCGACCTCT
>MQTX01000087.1:271611-358993 GCA_009735665.1 Angiostrongylus cantonensis | reverse complement strand
GCACCAGGTCCGGACAGGATAAGATCAGAACATCTGAAGAACCATCCGCCAGCCCTCGTAAGCACACTGGCTCAGCTCTTCACACGTTACCTGCCTGAATACAAGATCTCTACCCAGTGGAAGACCAGCAAGACCGTGTTGTTTTTCAAGAAGTGGGACCTACACGATATAGGCAACTTTCGCCCAATCTGCTTATTGACCGTCGTGTACAAACTTTTCACTCGAGTCATCCTAAACAGGATTGACAGAACACTGGAAGAAGGAGAGCCATGCGAGCAAGCAGGGTTTCGAAAAGGATTTAGTACGATGGACCACATTCACACGTTAACAAGGCTCACTGAAGTATCGCAAGTGTACAAAAGACCGCTCTGTCCCACTTTCATCGACTTACAGAAAGCCTTTGATTCAATTGAGATAGAAGCAGTCACGGAAGACTTTGGTAGTCAAGGAGTCCCTACTCGGCATACAAAGACTCTTCGTGAGCTGTACAAAAATTCCACAACCAAAATTTCACCATTCTACAACGATATTGACGTTGACGTCAAAAGAGGAGTTAGGCAAGGCGATACAATCTTGCCAAAGACACGTAATGCGTATGAATGATAACCGATGGATAAAAGCTGTTAGTGACTGGATTCCTCGAGATGCCAAACGTACTACAGGAAGACCACCGACCCGATGGTCAGAGTTATTCACGAAAAGCCTAGAAGAAAGATATGATGCTCGACGAGTCCCTAATGCGAGCAGAACCCACTGGGCTACTCTTGCACGCGACAGGGAAAAATGGAGGATTTACTGGTGCCCGCTCGAGTCACTCGACGATCAACGGGACTACAGGTGATACAGGTGATATAAATCTGCTATATAAGACTTCTCCTACCACCTCATTTACAGTGACTTCAACCTGGTCGAAGTGATGCCCTCACAGCAACTATATTATTCCCTTTTGCAATAATGAGGTAATTAACAATTCGATAAACTACCAAAGAAGTAGAATAACATTAAGGCGCAGCGACAAAGAATAGCTTCCAAGTGCACTTTAAGCAGATGGTTCGCATGTTTCGTACCGAAGATGCATAGGACGAAGGAGATCATAGATATCCACCAACTGTTGACGAAGAGATTGCATAATAACTTAAAGCTAACGATTAAACAACCGCTATTCATCCCTCGTCTGTAATGAATGTGTTTAAAAAGTAAAAATTATTGGTAGACGGTGACACGGGAATAAAATGATTATGCAAATATGATTATAGTGCTTGCTTTGCTGGTCTTTTTTTGGAAGAGGGGCAAATAAAAATGACCAATTTCTCGCTAACATTGTGGTCTACAATGAAAAGTGTATTCTATGGAACAGCCACCAATATTCTGCATATTGATTTGAAATAAAATACCCTTCCTTAAGAAGGAAATACGCTTAGGGGCTATTTCGAATATCTACTATTCACAAGTCTAACTAATCTACAAGCATCTAAATTTCAACGAAATTGACGAAATAATTCGTCAAAAGCTACAGTGTACCAGCAGTAGTACCTAGAAGAATACCCAGTTCCTATTGCATATAATTCTATGCCGCAATTTATAGAACTTACAGCTCAGTAGTTGAATGAAGTTAGAAACGAGAAAAACTGCCTTTTAGAGAAGTACGCACCACTAAGACGGCGATATAGTGAACAGTTGACATTTTTGTCACTTTCTTCGTTACACTCCCCAACCACTGAAGATGCATATGGCGTAAACCTTCGAACAACCACTTTTATTCAGCTGGATGACAAGCACATTATATTCTAGCATATTCTCACGCAAAAACCTGACCATTATCATTTTTCAACCCTTATAAATAATACTGATGTTTGGATAGATCCTTTTTGCTTTAAGATCGACTGCAAATTTTCAGAAGCAAAATTGCCACAGTTCTTCAAAACAACGATAACACATCGGACTTCGTAAACCAGAACCAATACTTGAGCGACAATGGCTGCACAAAAACCGCTAACATTTATGATCCACAGCGTTATAACTTACACCGGAAAGAGCAAGCACTGGGACGGTGGAAGAGAAATACGACGTCCCTCGTTTCAAGTGTGGAATAGAGCACTATTTACAACTATGGAGAGCAACTGTGACGAACAAAGGGTACCAAGAATGATTCAAATAATTCAGAGACCACTGATAGAACGTATAACGGACGCAATGTTTTTTGGCTTCTGTTTAATCTAAAAAGAAACATCCTTTTACTTAACCTTTTTGGAACTAACGTTTGCTGTATTATATAATCACTTCCTATCTACTGCTTATTCTTTTTTTCATGGCAGGGTATGATGTGAAACACAAGTACAATGGTGCTGAAATATTTGCAAAATTCCGGACCGCAGACGTCTGCTGCAAGGTCGTACATAACAATAAAGAGGTTCGATTCTGTCGCAAATACTTGCGGTCCGGAGTTTTGCAAATATCTCAGCATCACTAGAGCAAACAATTTTGGCACTCTCACCTGCTTCTGCACAATCAGTTCCTTAGCAAGAGCAGTTTTCAAGCCAAGAGCCAATTTAGCAACCTTGGGATTTAAATCTGAGGTGGCATAGACATCTGAAATCAAAAATGCGACTATTTAGGTTTAAGGGAAAAAGAACAAAACAAAGAATAAAGAAATTGGTACGCAGTATCATGTGAAATTTATGAAACATCTCATACCGAAAAATGCCTCAACAACATGCCGTAACACATCAAAATAACTGCCGCGAAACATCTGCACATGAATGAATCTGGAATCATAGTCATTACCTTAACGATATCAGAATATGAACTTATGGCAAACAGTTTACGGAACGGGCACCGAGTGGTAGTTATTCAGTTAATTTCGCGGGCTAATCAACCTAGTCAGATGCTTGCTGGACTCCGTGTCGGCCTGCCAACCACCTCTCATTCACTCCCGTATCGAAAATTTCAAAGAGAGTTGTTTGGGACCCGCTAACTCTCTCTCTCTCTCTCTCTCTCTCTCTAATTTATGCTGGAACGGCTTAGCACGACTACCTCAATGCTAAAAGGAAAAGGAAGGGAATTCGCCTCGATCACCATTCGACGAATTTCATGAAATACGAGAATCGTCAAGCAGCAGCCACAATACATGCAAAAAAGTTCGAAGATAATGAATGCGAGGAAACGACCCGATTGCAAAGTTCTGGGATCGACAGAGAATCGGACAATTGCTGTCGGGTTACGTAATGATAATGATAATGAAAACAATAACAACAATGATAAATAGTGGTAATGGTAACAATAGTAATAATAGTAATAATAATAACTTTATAATAATAATGACGATAATAACTAAAAAATAATGGTAATAATAATAACGATAATAATAATAATAATAAACAAAACAATAACAAGAACAATACTAATAATAGTAAATAATGGTAATAATAGTGGCAATTATGATAGCAGTATTGATAACGATAGTAAAAATGTTAATATAACCATATTGATGCTGAGATGCTTGCAAAACTCCGGACCGCCGGTGCCGCGATGGAGAGCGAACATGCTATTACCCTTTCTATAGGATAAGGCGTTCAGCACCATACCATGCGGGTCCTTCGTTTCGCTTATCTCTCAGCTGTGTTATCGATCTATAGGAGCTAATCCTACTAATAATGATGATCATCATTAGCTAACACACTTTTTATTTATTTATTTTATTTTATATGGCACGCCATTCATATCTATTGTGCAGATTCCAGCAGTTCTCACATTCGATTCGTTTCCTCGCATCCGTCATACACGAAGGTCTTCGAAATTTTACGTGTGGCTTCGGCTGCTGATTGAGGATTTTCCTTTTCATCTTGAATATCGTAGAATGCTTATCGAATTATTCGGCCTGGATTCCCGAGATTGCTGGGCTAGTGTGTTCCAACTTGGACTGCAGAGAGCGATTTTTTCACAGACAAATCCGGTACCAATTTCTCGATCCCACAGTGGCAACAGGCTTGGTGAGCCCTGAGTGGGATCAAATTAGCACCGTACTCGTGATGGTCGCCACCGCTACTACTGTGCTATCCGTAACAATTAATAATAATAACGGCAATACAATAATAATACAAACAATAATAATGACAAATAATAACAACAAACAGTAACAATAATTAATAACAACAAATAAAAGTAGCAAAAACTAATAAGGGCAATCCATAATAACAGTAATAACAGCAGTAATAACAACAGAAACGGTAACTAAATAGGTTGGTAACGTTGAAGAATAAAAAAAAATTTATTGACGTTCTCCATTTATGTCACCTGCAACACTGTTGACCGTCGAGTGCGAGCTGCCAAAGGAGGTGCGGTACTTCGAGAACTACACATATGACCTCGCATTTCGTATGAGGCCTTTGATTTCCACTGTTTTTTGACAAGAGGGTACTCACCTATGGTTTGACGAACTTTAACATAGAGACTGGGTATGATCATAGACAACGGGACAAGTTCCTCTGCATCTGACACAAATTTTATTCAAGGCAGTCTGCCATACACATCTTGGTAACTAAGATCCAACCAAGCACACTTGCACGAAGATAACCGCGTACGTATGCAAAACAGTCAATGCAGTTAATTCATTAAATGGGAAATTAACGACTAAGGCGGACTTTACGTACAATGCACCCACACTTTCATTAGAGACCTCGATAGAAGAGTTGATAATGCAGCCAAGAAGGATAAGGTATTAGGTAAGGTATAAGGTATTAAGAAGGGGTATAAGAAGGATAAGAAGGAATTAGGATAGGTACAACATCATCACGCGGCCCGGGCGAGAAGACGCTACCTATTCAATGCCATCTGTGACACCGGAGCTGAACTGTTCCTCGGAACATGCGACAGCAGAGGTGTCGGCGGCGTCAACGTCCCCGTCAACACCAGTTGGCTATAAACATCGATTCATGAAGAGCTGCAGACCAACACCGGCTTAGAAAATCTTCGTCTCTGCACCGACATCAAGCTATGACGAAGACGAAATCGACGCGTTCTATATGGACTTGAAGAAATT
Organism: Angiostrongylus cantonensis; assembly: GCA_009735665.1. Lineage (NCBI taxonomy): Eukaryota > Metazoa > Nematoda > Chromadorea > Rhabditida > Metastrongylidae > Angiostrongylus > Angiostrongylus cantonensis. Next base: position 353,955 of record MQTX01000087.1, on the reverse strand, counting down.
CTATTTAGAAGACCACAGATTCGTTAAGGTCATCACTGAAGATTTTAATGTAATGAGTAAAAGAAGAAGAGAGGAGAAGAGAAGACAAGAAGTCTGAACAACATCACATTGAGACCCACGGATTGGAATGGAACCATCAGTGACACTGGCTGTCTGAATTTATCATGGTGACCAAGACCATCCACGGTAACTGGCAATTCCAGAAGCCCCACCCTCAACGGTGGACGTGGAAGTTTCCCACTGTCTCACAATGGAGAGTAAGTACCATAACGAAATAGACTACATCATAGTAAATAGGTTTTGCGTAACCGATATCGCTGTTGTCCCAAAATTCTACACGGGATCAGACCACCGTCTCCTCCATAAAAAAGGATAAAACTCTCGGCGTTGATCAATCCCTGAGGGATGCGCCATGCATTCGACTTCATTAAGTATCGTTGGAGGTGATTAAATGCATATATGCCGACATATATAATGCCCTTACAATGACTCGCGGTAGCCTACCGATGTATTGAGCCAGTGCTGCTGTCCTCCCAAACAAGTCTGGTACCAATTTACCGACCCTGAGGAATAGAAGGCTTGGTGGGCCATGGGCGCATTTCACGTGCGCGCCGTCGTGGCGCCTACAACCACTGCGCCACACGCAATAAAAAATTTTATTTCTCGCGAAAACGAGAAAAAGCTACTAAATACGAAAAAAGGAGGTCCTAAAACAACCATAAACAGATTTATTCAGTTTATTACTCGTTTGCTGGGATGATGTCGTTCTTTCTAACAATGAAAAGAAACAGGATAAGCTCATGCAACATCTTCACGTTAACGCTATGAATGTTGAGAAATCGAAACTCACCAAGAGACGTCTGTCTCCAGAAACACTGAAGATGTCGAAATCACACGCGCTGCACGCAACCACCAACTAACGTCCGAACTTGCAAAACAGTGCAGACAAGCGATAAAAGAAGAACTTAAAGAGAGAAGAGCAGCAGTCATGGTTGAAGCTGCAGAGGCTGCGAAAAGAATTCGCAAAGCCCATCTAAACTTCGTCAATTACAAAACCAAGATGATTGCACTCCGACGCCCAGACGGAACAATAACAGCGTCCAGAAAGGCAATGGAGAAAATCATCCACGAATACTACTCAGATCTCGTCGATAGCCACGTCCACCTCCCGTCATATGAAATAAAAGAGGATGGATATGTTGCACCACCGGTTCTCAGTTCCGAAATCCGACATGCTATTTCGCCGGTGGAAAATACAACAACATCAGGTCCCAAATGGATAAGATCTGAACATCTGAAGAATCCTCCACCAGTCCTAGTGAATCACAGTGGAGTGAACACACTGGCTCGGCTCTTCAAACGTTACCTGTCTGTATGCAAGGTCTCTATTCAGTGGAAGACCAGCAAGACCGTGTTGTTGTTAAAGAAGGGCGACCTACATGATATAGGCAACTATCGCCCAATCGGCTTGTTGCCCGTCGTCTATAAACTTTTCACTCGAGTCATCTTAAACGGGATTGACAGAACAATGGACGAAGGACAGCCATGTGAGCAAGGAAGGTGTCGAAAAGGATTTGATACGATGGACCACACCACACGATAACTAGGCTCACTGAAGTATCGCAAGGGTACAAAAGACCGCTCTGTCCCACTTTCATCGACTTACAGAAAGCCTTTGATTCAATTGAGATAGAAGCAGTCATTGGAGCCCTTGGTAGTCAAGGAGTCCCTACTCAGTACGTAAAGATTCTTCGTAAGCTGTACAAAAATTTCGCAACCAAGATATGGGAGGGAAAACAGATCGTCGGCAATTACGCTATGGTCGCTTTTACAGATGACATCGTTCTTATAACACCAAGCATTAACCGGATGGAGCGAATGCTTGCCGACTTTGATAAAGCGTGTGGAAAGATTGGTATTCGACTGAACCTCACACACATGATGTTCATGAGGAACGGATTGGCTATGTATGCCCATTCACGCTCAACGAAATGAATATCTCTGTATGCTTCAGATACAAACACCTAGATGGGGAAATCAACATGAATGACTGAGCACCAAAGTTGAGCAGGAGAAAGCGAGCAGCTTGGGGAGTTTTCAAGAGCATCAAGGATACAGTGAAGAGGACAAAAAACGCTCGACTCTGTGCCCATGTTTTCGACTACACGATTCTTCCTACCTTAACGTACTTGTCTGAAACCTAGTTGATGCGTAAGCAGGATAAAAGATCACTTAGCATTATTGAACGCTCGATCGAAAGTACGATGCTAGGAGTCTCACAAGTCACGCAAATGAGGGAAGAAGTCCGAATCCTCAACGTAAGCCAAACGACTAAAAATAAAATACTTTTTCCGAAAAACTGCCGATAAAATGAGCCAGACAGGTAATGTGTATGGACGACAACCGATGGACAGCCGTTAGTGCCTGGATTCCCCCTGAAATCAAACGTACTGCAGGAAGACCACCGACCCGATGTTCAGAGTTCTTGGTTAGAATAGAACTAGCACAGCAGAACCCACAGGGCTCTTCTTGCATGCGACAACGAGAAATTGAGGATTTACTGGCGCCTGCTCTAGTCAATCGACAATTAAAGAGACAGCAGTTGGTACAGTGGTACATGTGATTTGAAGAAATCGTTTTAGTTTCATTTCGGCAAAATTACGATAAAGCGCGGAATATTTAAGCGAATTTGTTAAAAAATATCACTCCAGACTTTAACCAAGTACTTACTTTAGGAATTTAGAAACACAACACAAAAACTGCAACTGTACTTACTTTAGCATATTAATTAGAACATTATCTTCTTGTCCAGCAATAGCCCGATTGATAGCTCCCCTTCGAATAATTACTCGAAGCCAAGCAATAACTTCCTCCTTCTTAGTATGAAAATAATAAGCTGAAAAAGAAAATACAATGGAAGCAAATAAAAGCCTACAACGCCCAGTTATAGGGTTAGGAGAGGACAATAAAAACAATATTCCTTCATAACTTAAATCATACTGTAGGCCAATCAAAGTAAACATTAAAGAAAAGTAGGAAGTAGTGTTCCTAAACAAGTCGAATGCTGCCTACAATACTCACATTGAAACATTTTCCGAATTGCTCCAGCATGTTGGTAGCCTTTAAGCAGGGAATCAATTTTTGACAGTCGATGCTGTATCTGACACAAATTTTATTCAAGCCAGTCTGCCATACACATCTTGGTAACTAAGATCCAACCAAGCACACTTGCACGAAGATAACCGCGTACGTATGCAAAACAGTCAATGCAGTTAATTCATTAAATGGGAAATTAACGACTAAGGCGGACTTTACGTACAATGCACCCACACTTTCATTAGAGACCTCGATAGAAGAGTTGATAATGCAGCCAAGAAGGATAAGGTATTAGGTAAGGTATAAGGTATTAAGAAGGGGTATAAGAAGGATAAGAAGGAATTAGGATAGGTACAACATCATCACGCGGCCCGGGCGAGAAGACGCTACCTATTCAATGCCATCTGTGACACCGGAGCTGAACTGTTCCTCGGAACATGCGACAGCAGAGGTGTCGGCGGCGTCAACGTCCCCGTCAACACCAGTTGGCTATAAACATCGATTCATGAAGAGCTGCAGACCAACACCGGCTTAGAAAATCTTCGTCTCTGCACCGACATCAAGCTATGACGAAGACGAAATCGACGCGTTCTATATGGACTTGAAGAAATTCTATTTAGAAGACCACAGATTCGTTAAGGTCATCACTGAAGATTTTAATGTAATGAGTAAAAGAAGAAGAGAGGAGAAGAGAAGACAAGAAGTCTGAACAACATCACATTGAGACCCACGGATTGGAATGGAACCATCAGTGACACTGGCTGTCTGAATTTATCATGGTGACCAAGACCATCCACGGTAACTGGCAATTCCAGAAGCCCCACCCTCAACGGTGGACGTGGAAGTTTCCCACTGTCTCACAATAGAGAGTAAGTACCATAACGAAATAGACATCATAGTAAATAGGTTTTGCGTAACCGATATCGCTGTTGTCCCAAAATTCTTCACGGGATCAGACCACCGTCTCCTCCATAAAAAAGGATAAAGCTCTCGGCGTTGATCAATCCCTGAGGGATGCGCCATGCATTCGACTTCATTAAGTATCGTTGGAGGTGTTTAAATGCATATATGCCGACATATATAATGCCCTTACAATGACGCGCGGTAGCCTACCGATGTATTGAGCCAGTGCTGCTGTCCTCCCAAACAAGTCTGGTACCAATTTACCGACCCTGAGGAATAGAAGGCTTGGTGGGCCATGGGCGCATTTCACGTGCGCGCCGTCGTGGCGCCTACAACCACTGCGCCACACGCAATAAAAAATTTTATTTCTCGCGAAAACGAGAAAAAGCTACTAAATACGAAAAAAGGAGGTCCTAAAACAACCATAAACAGATTTATTCAGTTTATTACTCGTTTGCTGGGATGATGTCGTTCTTTCTAACAATGAAAAGAAACAGGATAAGCTCATGCAACATCTTCACGTTAACGCTATGAATGTTGAGAAATCGAAACTCACCAAGAGACGTCTGTCTCCAGAAACACTGAAGATGTCGAAATCACACGCGCTGCACGCAACCACCAACTAACGTCCGAACTTGCAAAACAGTGCAGACAAGCGATAAAAGAAGAACTTAAAGAGAGAAGAGCAGCAGTCATGGTTGAAGCTGCAGAGGCTGCGAAAAGAATTCGCAAAGCCCATCTAAACTTCGTCAATTACAAAACCAAGATGATTGCACTCCGACGCCCAGACGGAACAATAACAGCGTCCAGAAAGGCAATGGAGAAAATCATCCACGAATACTACTCAGATCTCTTCGATAGCCACGTCCACCTCCCGTCATATGAAATAAAAGAGGATGGATATGTTGCACCACCGGTTCTCAGTTCCGAAATCCGACATGCTATTTCGCCGGTGGAAAATACAACAACATCAGGTCCCAAATGGATAAGATCTGAACATCTGAAGAATCCTCCACCAGTCCTAGTGAATCACAGTGGAGTGAACACACTGGCTCGGCTCTTCAAACGTTACCTGTCTGTATGCAAGGTCTCTATTCAGTGGAAGACCAGCAAGACCGTGTTGTTGTTAAAGAAGGGCGACCTACATGATATAGGCAACTATCGCCCAATCGGCTTGTTGCCCGTCGTCTATAAACTTTTCACTCGAGTCATCTTAAACGGGATTGACAGAACAATGGACGAAGGACAGCCATGTGAGCAAGGAAGGTGTCGAAAAGGATTTGATACGATGGACCACACCACACGATAACTAGGCTCACTGAAGTATCGCAAGGGTACAAAAGACCGCTCTGTCCCACTTTCATCGACTTACAGAAAGCCTTTGATTCAATTGAGATAGAAGCAGTCATTGGAGCCCTTGGTAGTCAAGGAGTCCCTACTCAGTACGTAAAGATTCTTCGTAAGCTGTACAAAAATTTCGCAACCAAGATATGGGAGGGAAAACAGATCGTCGGCAATTACGCTATGGTCGCTTTTACAGATGACATCGTTCTTATAACACCAAGCATTAACCGGATGGAGCGAATGCTTGCCGACTTTGATAAAGCGTGTGGAAAGATTGGTATTCGACTGAACCTCACACACATGATGTTCATGAGGAACGGATTGGCTATGTATGCCCATTCACGCTCAACGAAATGAATATCTCTGTATGCTTCAGATACAAACACCTAGATGGGGAAATCAACATGAATGACTGAGCACCAAAGTTGAGCAGGAGAAAGCGAGCAGCTTGGGGAGTTTTCAAGAGCATCAAGGATACAGTGAAGAGGACAAAAAACGCTCGACTCTGTGCCCATGTTTTCGACTACACGATTCTTCCTACCTTAACGTACTTGTCTGAAACCTAGTTGATGCGTAAGCAGGATAAAAGATCACTTAGCATTATTGAACGCTCGATCGAAAGTACGATGCTAGTAGTCTCACAAGTCACGCAAATGAGGGAAGAAGTCCGAATCCTCAACGTAAGCCAAACGACTAAAAATAAAATACTTTTTCCGAAAAACTGCCGATAAAATGAGCCAGACAGGTAATGTGTATGGACGACAACCGATGGACAAGAGCCGTTAGTGCCTGGATTCCCCCTGAAATCAAACGTACTGCAGGAAGACCACCGACCCGATGTTCAGAGTTCTTGGTTAGAATAGAACTAGCACAGCAGAACCCACAGGGCTCTTCTTGCATGCGACAACGAGAAATTGAGGATTTACTGGCGCCTGCTCTAGTCAATCGACAATTAAAGAGACAGCAGTTGGTACAGTGGTACATGTGATTTGAAGAAATCGTTTTAGTTTCATTTCGGCAAAATTACGATAAAGCGCGGAATATTTAAGCGAATTTGTTAAAAAATATCACTCCAGACTTTAACCAAGTACTTACTTTAGGAATTTAGAAACACAACACAAAAACTGCAACTGTACTTACTTTAGCATATTAATTAGAACATTATCTTCTTGTCCAGCAATAGCCCGATTGATAGCTCCCCTTCGAATAATTACTCGAAGCCAAGCAATAACTTCCTCCTTCTTAGTATGAAAATAATAAGCTGAAAAAGAAAATACAATGGAAGCAAATAAAAGCCTACAACGCCCAGTTATAGGGTTAGGAGAGGACAATAAAAACAATATTCCTTCATAACTTAAATCATACTGTAGGCCAATCAAAGTAAACATTAAAGAAAAGTAGGAAGTAGTGTTCCTAAACAAGTCGAATGCTGCCTACAATACTCACATTGAAACATTTTCCGAATTGCTCCAGCATGTTGGTAGCCTTTAAGCAGGGAATCAATTTTTGACAGTCGATGCTGTAAAAATAAGCTTTAACACTAAAAACAATCCATATAAGAAGTATACCTGACCTGATCGCTGGACTTTGCGCTGATTTCTACACATTCTTTTGGTTTTCCAACCTCCTGCATACGCACTTTCGGAGGCGCCGTTCGAATCATTGATCGCTTTTCTGCTTGTGCTGATACAATTGTCTAAAATGTGAAATCTAACCCATGATCCTTTCTACTAAAAAAAAAAAAAACAACAACAACACATTTGGAGATATTTCAAACAAAACTTATCAACATTTTGCTACACTAACAGAAATTCTCGTATGATAGCTATCTTCTAAATGTATCAAGTGAACATGGAATTCACCAATGTCAGCGAGGAAGACAAAAGCGAATTCAACAACTTACCTTTGCTTCGGGTTCACGTCGGTGAACAGCAAGAAGTTGACCCATTCCGACCACCATGGTTTTATCGTCTGGAGACATTGCCAATCCTAATACAGGTGATGCCATAGACATTGAATGCAACTGAAACCTCCAAAACATCTTAAATCCAAATAAAAAATCTATAATAATGATAGCATGCCTATTGCATTTGGAATAGGAGTGCAACGTCCAACCCTTGATGCCAACAAAAAAAACTGATAACGATGACTAAGTCTTTCGAAGTTTGTATAAATGCTGGAGCACTGTGTCCATTAATCACTTCCTCTTTCCTCGCTGGCGATTGGGATGTGTGTGGGTGTTCAACTTCTACCAACATAGAAGAATTCGTCTCGCTGGATCTCGCAAACAAAGAAGTCCGATTCTTCTTTTTAAACCTACTTTGTGCAACTTAGCTAAGAATAAAAGTGTAATAAGAATTATCGTCGTCTAGGCAGTAACGTACTGACAAGATGCAACTTCCCTCTCAGCAATAAAAGACGACGACTGTTTGTGCTGACAAACGCGGAATTGGAAAATTAGCCCAGCCAACACTGTACCAGTCCCAGTACTTCCATATTGGCTACTCCCGCCCAAGAGGACTGATAATTAGAAGATTCATCATCGGCAGTTACAGCTCGGTTTTCAAACTGCGAATCAGTCACATCCCGCGAATAGAGAGGTGAAAGATCTTCGGGAACACCAATTGTCACTTTGTTCTAAACTTTATGGGCCAGGAAAAGGTGATCGACAGTGTTGAAAACTAAGGCTCTCCTCTCAGCATTCGTGAGTAAACCCGGTATGTATAACAGCTCCAAACAAGTGCTTTAATCTCAACAAAAATACTGTTCTTCTATCGACATTTTACCACTCTTTCAAGAAGGACCTAGTAGAGAAACACCAAATCAAGAAAGCTGTTTATTGCCACAATACAGTGCATAATGAAGCTAGACGACTGCGATGAAAAATGCATATGCATTGGTGGCAAACTCCAGCTTAACATCCGCATGCTTTTTTATGGGAATACTAGTGAAGACGCACATAAATCGAAACAATACTAAGCTTACGAAAGCTGACGGTGTAAAGGAGGATGGTTCGTTGATTACACAAACCACATCGACATGTACCTAGGTGTGGTATCAAAATGGTCACAAAGAGAAATTACTTAAAGAATCCAAAACCCCATGCTAACGGCAGACGAGTGTTTCTAGCTCACCTACATCACGCAAACGATTTACAGACAGGTAATGATGTTCGTATAGGTGTTCATGCACGAAACAGACCACTACTATAGACGATTGTGACGAGAAGAAATGAACAGAAAATGCGCTGAGACCCTTATGACCTATGAAGTTGTACCATTCAAGTATTCAAGTAAGCACAAAGCAAATAAGTGTTCATGAATACACCAATTTATCCTTAAAACTCACGTAACTCTTGATGATCAAGAAAACCAAAACAAACCAGTGAGAAATTAATCAACCGGAACACGTTAATTCTTCGATCGATTCCTCCTGTTAAAAGTACATCACCTTTGGTCCCCAAACAAATAGAAGTTACAGTCTTATGATGATGCTGAAGTGACATCAGCATCCGCCCACCGACAGTTATGTCCCAGATCCTGAAAGAAATTGAGTCAACAAAACAATAGGAAAGTACACTTAGCAAGCTACCCTCTAGACTGGAGAGAACAACAGGAATAAATGTGTTAAAGCCATACTTTACAACAGCACCAGCGGCAGTGGCTATAAGATTTTCGTTGTTTAGGAACAAAACTCTTTCAACGGGGAACCCTGCATCCATTGCAACAGCAGGACCGTCATTTGAACATCGGGAATCCCACAATTTCACCTGAGAATAAATACAATGACCAGTAGAAAGTGAAATTCAAAAAAGTACATACAACCGAACCTTATGATCGTAACCACCCGTCAGAAGCAAATTATCATTCGAAGCAGATATTGCGCTGGCTCTTATTGCGTCATTATGTGCAGTGAATTCAATCACTGGTTTTGATCTGAATATGAAACTACAAATATCCTTACAGTTTTAACTTATTATTTACTGCCTACTCTTTTTTTAATGGCAGAGCATACTGCGAAATATAACTTCGAAGATGCTGAGATATTTGCAAAACTCCGGACTGCAAGTGCTTGCGGTGGGGAACGAACGCGCTATTGTCTTTTCCGGAGATTAACGCGTTCATCACCGTACCATGCGGGTCCTTCGTTTCGCCTGTCTCTCAGCTAGTTACAGTCTCAAAACAAAACCTCCTAGTTGTTAGAAAAGGTTTTGAGAGAAGAAGACAGTCACCCTGTTTCAGCTATATCCCACTGTTTCACTAATCCATCACTGGCCATAGAGTAGACCATCTTTCCGCAAACAGTAAATTCGACACACCGCAAACTTGTCTGGCTTGCACAAATACTTCGCAGTGGGGTCTTCAATAATTTAAAATTCAGTACCTACAGGAAAATCTAAGTGCAAAAACCAGGAAAAAAGTTAAAAACACACTTTACCCACGCCACTAGTTCTAGTCACATCAAATATTCGTAGTTTCCCTTCCTCTCCACCGATCGCTAAAACAGAAGAACCAGAAAAAAACTGTAATGAGTAGGAATCGAAACAACTGTGGACAACTGAAGACAAAACGATGCAGTTCAAACGAAAATCAAACCTATCAGTTCTCCGTCACGACGAAATTTAACACCATAAACAGCTCGTTTAAACCTGCAAGTAACAATATGGCACAGTAATGAATACATATAACAAAACAAACCAAATAAAAATGGTGTTAAAAACCAGAAAAGAAACTCTTATGAGTTAAGTGTGACGCAAGTAACTAATGAATAAATCCGACTAAGCGATAAAATAATGGAGCTGATGAAAAAAAAACCGCTGTAGATTACCTGCTAAATTGGTTAATTGGCTCACAAACGACAGTATCGTATAAAGAAAGCCGTACTGAACTCGTAGAAGCGATATTATAAGGCTTTTTTGGGCAGAACGCTACAGATGTCACTGAAGACGGTTCTTGAAACACAGAAAGTTGCTGAAAGTGAGCATAACTCGTTATTTGAGTAAATGCATCAACCACTTGATAACATGACAACTCAAGTCACTGTTTTACTTTATTGCCTATTCTTTTTTACAGCAGCATATGATGTGAAATTCAACCACGACGGTGCTGAGATGTTTGCAAAACTCCGAACCGCCGGTTTCTGCCGCAGCGATCGAACGTGCTACTACTCTTTCCGGTGGCTAACATTTTCACCACCACCATCACACTATGCGGATCATTCGTTTCGCCCCTCTCTCGGCCGAGTTTTAACCATTTTTTAGCCATTGTAACACCACTCAATAAAATCAAAAACGAATGAATTAAATAAGGAACCAACTTTCATCCTCTTCCAGTAAATCACATCATCATCTGTTTTTCTATGAAATTCGTTCACAGTCACCCGACCGGCAGGAATATACGATGCGGCCATATGAAAGAAAATTAGGAATATTAGAAAAAAGCATGTTGCATACACAATCACAAAATAAGCTTCTACGTTGTAACATTGGAGAACTTTCATTGCCAGTAAGAAGCTGTGCAATATTTATAAATCTAAGACTCGTAACACCAAAAACAAATGGAACCATATGATTTCAAAACAGATCAAAATTAAGATCGCTGAATAAAAACCAATTAAACTCGAGCAACAAAAGCTGATGCCTAGAAAGGATTAAGCAATGCAAGAGCCTGCTTCTCGGAATCAATGAGTTCTCTCCTTTGCATACGCCTTTTTTGTAGAGGGGATGATGTTTCATTTGAACCAACCGGGATGCTCTGCTCATCATCGCCCGATGAACCTATGACAACAGTAAACATAGAACAGAAACCGGACCTACAGCAAAATAACTCACTTCTTTCTCGATATCGCTTCCGTACTTCATCCGGATCAGGAAGAAACGACAAATCTGCATCGCTATCAATACCACTTCCTCCTTCAGCCATGTCAAGATCTTCCCTAAAGTATATGCTCCTTTTCCTAATCATTTTTCATTGTCTATTTTACTGATAAGTACTACTTTCTAACTAACACATTTCACAATAATGATAGCAAATATTACCTAATTCTACCACCTTTTTTATTCAAACGTTCCTTCTCAGCCTTTTTTCTCTCTTTCATAAGCGCTTTGTAGCGTTTCCGGTCTTCCTTAAAACTAGTGTGGATTAAAATACCTGAATTAACACCAATGCTTTTGAAAACATACCGCATTGTCCTTCTTCATCGATTCTACCGCCGAAGCTAAATCCAAGCCTGCACTTCCACACTGATTTACCATTCCATAAACCTAGCAAAACATCGAAAAATCTAATAACGCACATATACAAAACTATGGACTTCACCTTAATAACTTCCCCGTCCTCATCGAACAATTTTTTCACATTCACTTTGACCTTTTTATTCAACAGCTTTTTGGCCGCGGCCAATTTCGTGATTACCTTTGTACTTCTACATGCCACAATGCCTCTACTCCCACCTCCCTGAACAATCAAGATCGAGTACAAAAAGAAAAATGCAACTAATCGAAATCTTGAGAGCTAAGAAGGTCGAAAAAATCGCACCTCACTATCTGATATTCCCGGTTCCTTCTTAAGTGAATTAAAGATATCCTTTTTCTTCAATACTAACACATTATCATCCTCATCACCAACATTAGCCGTCCGTATTTCTTCTTTATCCTATAACTTTATAAAGTCAAACGGAAGAATTGCAAAGCACATTTAAGGCGATTAGAAATTGCCAGAAATGTAAGAGCGTATAGCCAAATGAACTGATTACATAAAAATAGTATACCTCGAAAGTCTTCTCGTCAGAAGCTAAGTAGCGTTTTTCGTTCTTCACCTTCGCGCCTTTGTTGTTCTAGAAAGAAAAACAATCGCTTTTCGATGACCAACTTATTGCAAAAGTCAACTGACATTACCTTAGCGTTGCCAATATTTCTGTTAAGGAACCGTATTCGAGGCACCGTGACGAGTCCGTAAGATAAAGCGAGTGCAGTGACATCTACAGAATTGACGTCGAACACCTTTTTATTTCGCATGATATACACACTTCGAAGGTAGGCAACAACACTCTGGAGATAACGCCACTTTGGTGAAGAGAATCACTTAGAAAAACTGCTGAGATATAACGCTCACCTTTTGAGCATATTGATTCAACTCGGAGAACTGAGAAAGGACAGCTTGCATTTTCGGGCGTATATCCATTAAAGCTGTTGGATTTGCTCTAAATCACTTTCTGAAGTGACACTAAAAACTAGGTGTTTCCTACTTCCAATCACACACATTTGCTTCTTCAAAGGAATATTCGATTTTTCCAACAATGCAATCATCCCTTCTTCCTGGTATGGAGTCAGGAATAAAACAGCATGACCGGTTTCATTCATCCGAGCTGTGCGACCTACTCTAAACAGTATACCACTATCGGAAAACAATGCTAAATATAACTTAAGAATTACTCTTAGATCTTCACCTGTGGATGTAATCCTCAGCTGTAGCTGGACAGTCAACTTGAACAACCCAGTCTACACCAGAAAAATCCAATCCTCGACTGGCCACATCGGTTGCAATCATAACGGCTGCCTATAAATGATAAATTTTTCAAAATGTCATGAATAAACCCATAATGATACTGAGACATTTGGAAAACTCCGGACTGCAGGTCTCTACGGTGGAGAACAAACACACTTTTACCCTTTAACGCGTTCACTACCACACCATACGGGTCCTTCGTTCCGCGTGTCTCAGCTAGTTTTCTATCTACCTGTGCCATCAGCAATCGCCCCTCAACGGGATTGATCTGGGGAGCATGAATCGGCATTTAACCCAGTTAAGCTGACGCTATAGTTAAAATCACAATGTTAGCATTCTATTCATGAAAAAATAGCTGATAGGAGAAAACAAGGGCGCGCATAGTGTGGTGGTGAACGCGTTAGCCACCGGAAAATGTAGTAGCGTGCTCGATCCCCACAGCAGACACTTTCGACCCTGAGTTCTGCAAATGTCTCAGAATTATTATTGCTGTACTTCACATAATACCCTGCCGTGGAAAACTGCAGTAGTCAGCAAATGAAAAGTTATCATAGTTTCATATTAATGTTTCACATTCGTCGACTGAACGAGTTTATGAGTTAAACATCCGTGGCTTAAAAACAAGAGAAAGACAGACTGGAAAGTCATAAGCTTGCCATCCATCACCTCTTTATTCTCGAACTTTTGAAACACATCAACACGTTTCTTCTGGTTCAGTGTGCCCCACAAACCCATAATTGGAACACCAGGCCTAAGGTGACAAAATGCACCAGTTAGAAACCGCGCCTGAAAATGGTATATTAAAAAGCTTAGGTCGTTTTTTTTTTCTTTTCCAACTAACCTGCTTACAACATGAGACGAATATGATAATTTTGCACTTCTTATGATTAACTATGAAAGACCACATTATGTTGACTTTATCCTGCTCTTCACAGACCATATATGACTGTCTTAATCCATCAGGTGTTGCATGAACACAACGTTCATGAGCCGAAACGAATACGGGATCCTTAATGGAAAAAAAACTCGAAGACGAATAATTACTGGAGCTTAAGTGAACAGAATCCTAGCTGCCCACTGATGTTGTGATCCTTCAAAACCGATGAAATATACCTTATCAAACTCTTAGCAGATATAAAATCATGACGTATATACCTTTGTACACACTCGGCTGAGGTCTTTAACATTACGAGTTTGAGTAGCAGAAAACAGCAGTGTTTGACGGTCACGTGGTAAGTTGGCGACAATCGCGTTTATCTGAAGAGAATCGAGAACTGGCAAATACCACATATTAACAGCGACAGAGCTATGACAACTGTAGGTAAAAAAGTTAGAAAAGCTCTCGACGTTGATCAATCCCTGAGGATGCGCCATGCACTCCACTTCATTAAGCATCGTTTGGAGGTAACTGAATGCATATCTGGTCTTTACAATGACTCGCTGTGGCCTACCGATGTACCGAGCCAGTGTATCCTCTCAGACAAGTCTGGTCCCAATTTGCGGATCCCGGAGGGATGGAGGGCTTGGTGGACAATGGGCGCACGAAATCGATTCCACGTGTGTACTGCAGGTGGACTCCGACCACTGCGCCACACGCTCCACAATTCTAGGTATTAAAGAAGGAAGTAAAAGTAAAGAAAAACCTGCTGACTGAAGCCCATATCAAGAATGCGATCTGCTTCATCGATTATTAATATCTGTAGTTGATCGCATGACAAATGCTCATTTTCGTCCATATGTTGTAACAGTCGACCAGGAGTACATATTATAATGTTTATTCGACCGATACGATTCCTCTCGAAATCAACATCAGTTCCTTAAACATAGGATGCTAGAAGAAAAGAAGAACTATAATTAAAGAAAAATCCCTAGACTGATACTGACTACAACACAACAAACACTACGAGCGTTAAGGAAGCTAACCTCCAATTAATAACGCACATGAAAAGTCATGATACTTCCCTACATGATTGATCACAGTAAACGTTTGTAACGAGAGCTCCCTTGTAGGAGAGATTATTAGAGCTCCAAGACCGCAATAATTGGACCATCCTGATCTCCATAGACATTCCAGTACCTATAAATAAAAAATTTAAAGAACTCTGTGTAAAGTAGGATAGTTTTGTGTCGAGGAAATTCATCTAATTATTTGAAGTTAAACATTAAATCATTAGCTCGAATTTGGCTTGGTGTCCAAGTTTCGCACATATCTCAGCATCGTTGCGGTTGTACTTCAAACATTAAAGCTCAACTACAGACCTTTACCAAAAACCTTAGCAACATCAACTTCGCCATTGTTGAGGTTTCAAATGTCCAACTCAACAAAGTAGTCTTTTTGGCAAAAAAGAAACTCAGGCGAGTGTAGCGCAGTGGTCGGAGGCACGCTGCAATACACATGAGATCAATCCCCGCTCCCGTGGCTCACCAAGCCTTTCATATTTTTCTCGGCAAATTGGTGCCAGACTGGTAATGGTATATTACTGGCATATCATTACTCCTAAATCAATCCCTCAGTACTCATCTGAAGTAGTCTAACAATTAAGAACTAACATCTTACCGGTATGATTAGTGCAAGAGTTTTCCCACTTCCAGTTTTAGCCGCACCAACAAGATCGGATCCACTAAGGGAAAACGGTAGTGATTCCCTCTGTATGTCAGTAGGTTCAACATATTCACACTCGTTCAGTCCTCTAAGGGTTTTACTTGAGAGAGGAAAATCAGTGAACAATTTGAATAGGGATGTATTCGCCTAAAATACGTCAACAGTTAACACTATGAAAACGTTAAGATCCACGACTACCTCACTTTTGGTAAATCTTCATAGCGAGCCATAATCGAATCCATCTCCACCCTTTCTTCCTCCTTCTTAGAGTTCTTCGTGTTGATGGACTTCTTGGAACACTTCTTATTTTTGTGCGCGTACGGTTTTCCATACGATTTTCGTAACATTTCCACTATTCTGAAGAAATCAGCCATTATTTCGGGAAAAAGAAGTCGGGAATTCAGGGAAGGAGGACAAGAATGTACTAGCAAAAATCAAGTTTAAATCAACGCAGATATTGTAACCCACACTGGAATTGCTCGGGATACTAAGGAATTTAATTTTGGCGTGAACAATGCGTTTCAGTTGTAATCTGCGGACAAAACACAGATCGGACTTTATAAGAATGTGTTCTGGATGGAAAGATGTTCTTTTGCAGTTCTGTTTCTGTCAGATACGTGTTCTGTGGCAGCAGCACGTATGTCATTATATTATGTGGTACGTGTAGCGTAGTGGTTAGAGGTACCTCGCAACACACACATAGTCCTTGGTTTGATCCCACGCCCCGGAGCAACCATGCCTTCATCTCTCCGAAGTCAGCAAATTGTTACTTATGTAGGAGCATAGCAACACTGAATCTGTACATCGATAGGGCGGCGCTAGCCATTGTGTGAGGTCGTTATGCAATTAATCACCTCGAAATTCATTGGGGATTGATCGACGCCGAGAGTTTTCTTCTTTACTTTTATCCTTCGTCTGTATCTGTCTCAACATATATCAGCAAAAGCATTTTTTCTTGTCAAAGAACTCTTTAAAGAAAAAAAAGGACTAGAGGGACAAAAAGATGATCGATCCACACCAAGAGCTTCATCCTTTTTAAGTTTCTATTTTACATGATCCGATACCATGTATTAGTTGGACTCCAGCGTTTCTTTTATTCGATTCGTTTCCTCGCATCCACCATCTGCAAAGATCATTGGACGGTGTGTGTGGGTGTGTGTGGGTGTGTGTGGGTGTGTGTGGGTGTGTGTGGGTGTGTGTGTGGTGTGGTGTGGTGTGGTGTGGTGTGTGGCTTTGGCTACTACTGGAGGGTTTTGTTTTTATGACTGTCGGTGAATGCTGCTCCGGACGATTCTCCCTGGTATCCTGGAAGTCCGTGCTACGGTGTTCCCAGGTTACCAAGGAGAAACATCACAAGATGCCGCCAATCTTTATTGATCAAAAAAGCTCTTCGCAGACCAGTTTGGTACTAATTAAGGTACCAAAAAAATATGAATTCGCCTGAAGTAGGATTGATCTAGGTACTCTTGCATATTATTGGAGGATATCTCTATCACTATGTTACATTCCCACTACAATAGCAATAATTTTATCTCCGGACCTTTGATATATGAATGGTTTTCCTAGGGTTTAAGGCAGTGAATGTTGTCCACGACGGTATATGCTACAGTGGTTTTTAAATAAAGTATCGTTCGTCTTTTTCTCTTTCAGCAATCGCGAGGTTGTTAAACAGCATACGATTATTTCCATGCAATAACACACATGCAACGCAATCGTAGCTGACGTTTCGGCAGAATCGTCTTCTTCAGAGCCTGGATGGGTACGCTAATACGCCAGTGGAAGCCCCCGTTCCCGGTCTCCGGCCTTTACTCTACTTCAGATATATAGACGATTGTTTTGTCGTCTTCTCTACACAGGAGGAGATGGACAAATGCTTTGAATTATTGAACGAGCAGTCAGAGTACATCAAGTTCACCCGGGAGAAACCGAAGGACGATTGACTCCCGTTTCTAAACGTTCAAATTAACTTGTCAACTAGCGGTCACGTGGCAGAGTGGTACCGAAAACCGAGTATACAAAACATACTGGTTCACTCCCTTTTCTGTTGCCCTTCACACACAAAGATGGCGCTTCAGAGAAACATGTTTCCAACAACCACCTCTGTGTGCACAAGTAGAGAACTAAGGGAAGAATCGCACGACTTCGCTCGGCAAATAGCCATCTCCAATGGCTACGAAATTGTAACGCCACGAGATAAGTTTCGAGGGAGAGCGACGGTGCGAAAGGAACGGTTTAGCCAAAACAAAGTCCCCTTCATCTTGCCCTTCGTTAGCGATGAAACAAGTGCAGCGATGAAGCGATGCTTAAGAAGGGCAGATCTCGAGAAATCGGTAGCGATAATTGAAATACCACCGAATACTCTTCGTCGCCAGTTAGTTCGTAACCGCTTGTATGACCGTCTGTGTGAAACACAAAATTGCGTAATCTGCCCTTATGGCAAGGACGGTGACTGCATGAGTTCAGGTGCGATATACCTAATCTCTTGTGGTATTTGCGGAGACGAATATATTGGCGAAACGAGTAGACCTTTATGGATCCGCATAAAAGAACACCTAGATGGCAAACGAAAAGCAAGAAAAGGGACGCCACTGGGCACGCATGGGATAAAAAGCATAACGGAGACGATTTTGATATAAAAGTCGCTATCCTCGCAAGGGGGGCTAAAACACCAACGCGCGAACTGCTCGAGGCTTTTTGGATAAACGCCAAAAATCCTACAATGAATAGCAGGGAGGTATGCCCCGAGATCAGGCGTGATCTCGCCCCTTACCTTCGGATCGATCGTTGACGGGGGTTGCTGCAGTCGTCACCCGTATGCAACTTGGTTCTTCCTCGGTGGAGGACACATGAAAAAAGCGGTGGGTTTTCGAGAAGCCACAGATCTTGTAATTATCGCTCAGATTTTCATCTTTCTGTTTGTGCCGTTGAAGTGTTTGACCTAGTAATTTGCGTATTAGTGTACCCTTTCAGACTCCGAAGAAGGCGAAACGTCAGCTACGATTCTATTTTATGTGTGTTATTGCATGGAAGTAAATGTATGCTGTTTAACAATCTCGCGATTGCTGAAAGAGAAAACGACGAATTCATAATCCAATGCCGAGGTCAATAGAAAGTTGATCCTAGGTGCTATTAAAAGTATCGTTCATTGGAACACGTGTAGCGCAGCGGTTATGGATGCTCTGTAGTAGACATCAACCCATTCATCCCTCCGGGGTCGGAAAATTGGTAAGAGACCTGTGTCTAGGAGGATAGAAGCACTGATTTGATGCATCATCAGGCCACGGAAGCTCATTGTTCAGGCCATTCATCTCTAACGATGCTACGAACAGAGTTCAATCCATGGCGTATCTTTCAAGGATTGGTCAACTTCGGGAGCTTTTTTTAACCATTTCTAATTGATTATCGTTTTCCATCTGGAAGCCCAATTAAGATAAGCCAATGCTGATACCAGGAATCACCACCGTCCTGGTATAGCACTTGTCGCATGGTGGTAAATCAAGAACCACATAGGTGACAACTGTGTGGGGTTGGTTGTGACAACCTGAGAATTCGGCTAGGCTGACCTGTAGACTCCAGGGAACCACAATAACTAAACCGGCAAATGGAAATTATGCCGAGGCTTGCCAAACCAATGATGACGGACCATCGAAATATTCAATTAGTGAGTGATTGATTACTATAGAATTCTTCCTGAGAACAGCTATCGGCAAAGACTAGGTTGCTAGTACTAGAAGTGTAACCCCACCCAACGGTACCGCCTTGTCATGGTTCGGAGATGTTCCTGAGTGTCGAGCTGCGATATGTATGCTGAAAAGGAGTCCGGCGCTTCCACCAGGAAGCCCAACTAAGAGTAAACCAATATTAGAACGCACCACTGTCCTGGTGCAAATTCCCCTCTGGTCCATAAGGGCGGCATCGGCCTGTGGTAGTGACGATGTGGGCAGACTTTAGCCTGGCTGACCTCAGAACTCCAGTGAACCATAGCGGCTGAACCAACAAAACTCCAAAAAAAAAAAATGGAGATTATGCTGTGGCCAGCACAACCGGTGAGGACGGGTCATCCAAGTAGGTAAGTGATGTAGAGGCCATAATCACCTTACGAAATTTGTCTGGTGTTATCTAGTGGAAAGGTAACATTGTGCAAATTGTAATAGCATCCAGGATCGACTTTCTATTAACCTCGGCATTGAATTATGAATTCGTCGTTTTCTCTCTTAGCAATCGCGAGGTTGTTAAACAGCATACGTTTACTTCCATACAATAATACGCATACAACACGATCGTAGCTGACGTTTCGGCAGAATCGCCTTCTTCAGATCCTGGAAGGGTACACTAATACGCAACTTACTAGGTCAAACACTTCAGCAGCACGAACAGAAAGATGAAAATCTGAGCGATAATTACAGTCAGCTACGATTGTGTTGTATGTGTATTATTGTATGGAAGTAAACGTATGCTTTTTAACAACCTCGCGATTGCTAAGAGAGAAAACGACGAATTGTGCAAATTGTCATTGAGGTCCAATCCATTGAAGTGGATACGGCGATTTTTCATATGCTTTCCAGATTTATGTCTTCAGCCGCTTTTTCATGATTATTATCCACACTATATATCATAAATGTTTTGTTAACTTTTATCAACAACCATAATGTTAATCAATTCAAATTCTGTTGTTAAGTGGGATCACCACTGAGATCTTAGGCTGAAAGTGTTTCTCATCAATTTATTCTAAAGTTTAGATGAAATATCATTGTCGTTTTCATTAAAATTTTTTGGCGATATCCTTCTGCTGTAACACCAGTCAGTGTTCATCACTTTCCCTCAGAGAGACTTTCAGTAGCAGCACTATTGTCTGGAATGTAGGCCTCATTGACGACTCAGCTGTAAGAGGAAGATTCTAGAAAGGAAAAGAAAACGTAAAAGAAGATGAAAGAAGATTAAAGGAAAGGAAATCATTGAAGGACAGTTGGATGGTTTGCTATGCCTAAAACTTGAAAGAGGAGAACTTCGATAAATAAAATATGATTGGAAAATTTGGTCCTACAAGAGGATAAAAGCTCATTTTGGATGGTGTGTAGATCAACTTTATGTCTATTACTGAATTGTAGTGTTGTAAAAGGATCTTTCTGAATAAAATTGTAATTTGCGTCCCTCCGGGGTCGGCAAATTACCACCGGAATTGTGTGGGAGGATAGCAGCACCGGCTCGAATACATCGGTGGACCACCGCGAGTCCAGATAAGGCCATATATGCATTCAATCACCTCCGAGCGATGCTTAATGAAGTCGAATGCATGGCGCATCCCTCGGATTGATCAACACAGAGCTATATCCTTTATCCTTTCACCAGTCCTTTCTTGTTTCTTTTGCGCGTAACATGTAAACCAGGTTTTTCGTCTATGACACTCGACGGTCTGCCTGAGCACATGGTTGATTCTCATTGTCTGGTATGGCCATACATACCAGTCGTGAATTGCAGTTGCCAACGTCTTCCATTCACCGGGTTTTCGTTAGGATGCATCACTTATATGAAGCCTCTGTTTCACAAAAATATGTTGTGTACAAAACCAGTTTTGTTTATTGATTGTCATCTTAGGTAAAAATTCTGGACTTGATTTTATTTGTACCATGAGAAATACTGATCAAATTCGATTCGATAAAGCTAAGCACTATTTCTACGTGGCGACGACTATATCTATATAAAAAATGAAGCTTTAGACGGTGATCAGTCTGTGAGGAATGCGTCGCGCATTACAGTCCATTCGTGGCAGAGTAGAGGTGACTGAATGCATATCTGACCTATACAATGGCGTGCAGTAGCATATTGATGCATCAAGTCAGTGATGCTATCCTTCGAAACTAGTCTGGTAAAACTTTTTCGGCCACGAAGATATGGAGAACTTGATGATCTCGGCGTGCGGGATCGAAAGGACGACCACATGCGTATTTCAGAGTACCTCTAACCAGTGAGCTACACGCGTCCCGTTCGTTTTATGTATACGCATAAACAAACCATAAGATAAGATTTCTATTGGTATCTTTAAAGAAAATTTTAAGATTTAAGGGATGAGAATGCAGGTGATATTTATTTTTAGAGCGTAGTGTTTCTTACCAATACATTCGGTGAATAGACTTGCTACCTCGGATGGCATTGTATCCTGAGGAGTCAGCCTGTACGTGCCTTCCACCACATTATTATAAACCTAAAAATGCAATAACTTCTGTGAACAAACAGTTATTTTAGAATAGGATCTCAACACTTTTGTTTCAGTTCTCAGAGGTCAGTGTTCCATATAATTGCATACTTGGATGGTCCGATCTCGTTGTGAGGTCCCCTCTATATTCTCTGTTTTTCGGAGTTTTGCTGCTTTATCCATTGTGGTTCCTGGAGTCCTGTCTTCTCTACCACAGACAGTCGCCGCCTTTGTGGATCAGAGAGAAATCTACCACCATGCGACTAGTTTGATACCAGGACGGTGATGGATCCCGGTAATGGTTCACTCTTAGCTAGGCTTCCTAGTGGAAACGCCAGTCTCCTTCTCAGCCTGAGAGACCCTGCCATGAGATGAATACCCACACTGTACATGGCAGTCCGACGCCCAGGAACACCTCCTAACCACGATGAGGCGGTGAACCTTTGGAAGATGTTCTATATAGGGTCACATAACGTTTACAAGGGTTCGGCTTACTAGTTGTAGGTTTCGCGGTTTCCATCTCGTCGATGCTTGTTATGTTTATCTCTGATGGTGAATTTAACACGTTCGCTACGAATTGCATTAATTTCAAT
Organism: Angiostrongylus cantonensis; assembly: GCA_009735665.1. NCBI lineage: Eukaryota > Metazoa > Nematoda > Chromadorea > Rhabditida > Metastrongylidae > Angiostrongylus > Angiostrongylus cantonensis. The sequence continues at coordinate 331,719 of MQTX01000087.1, read as the reverse complement.
TCATGGACGATCAAAAATGGCTGTTCATAAAAACTTTGAACAATTATATTTCAGATGTATTTAATTGTATGATTTTAAAGAGAGAGCATTAGGATTTATAGATTTTTAACTATATGCTGCGACTTATTTTCTGCTTTGGAGCTATAAAATTCTGGTTTTGTATAAGAATTCCGTAAAGATTATTTGCAATCGTCTTGACTGTAATTGATAATTTTTGTATCCTTAGCTGTTATCTGTGTTCCACATGCGTATTCCCTCTCAACGGTTTACCACTTCATCGTCGTTGAGAAGTTTTTATGGTTGTCAGGCTGCGATGTAAAAGGGGTTCATCATTCCAGCAAGGAACCCCAAACTTAGAAGGAGTCCAACGTTTCTATCCTGTAGCCCACTTAAGAGTGAACCAATACCAACAACCACACCACCGTGATCCACATAAATGGCGATTGCCTGGTTCGATAAGGACTTGAGGAATGCTTCGGCTAGGCTAATCTTGGGGCTCCAGAGAGCCACAATGGCTAAATCAGTAAATTTCTGAAACGGAAAATATGATGGCACAAAGAACTACTGAAGACGAGCCATTCAAGTATCCAAGTAGATATATGCTTATGTAGACTCTGTGTTCTCAAATTTTTGTAGTTGTCGATATGAAAAGATTATCGGCTGTTATTGAACCAACCAGTTTCCTAGCAAATGTGTTAAATTAAGTTGGTTATAAAGGATGAAGAATAAGGCTCTCGGCGTTGATCAATCCCTGAGGGATGCATCATGTATTCAACTTCATTAAACATCGTTGGAGGTGACTGAATGCATATCTAGCCTTCACAGTGACTCGCAGAGGCCTACCGATGTATCGAGCAAGTGCTGCTATTCTTCCTGGCAAATATGGTATTAATTTGGTGGAATTGGTGTGGCTGGTGTGCTGGGATCGATTCCATGTATATTGCACGGCGCCTCCGAGCACTGCGCTACACGGGAAGCTTATATATATATATATATATATATATATAAGCAAAAAAATATTGAGAACCAAGAAGCGGTTCTTTTTCCTTCGCTCTTTACAACCAATTCAGCCCTACTGTGTTGTTCTCGTTTAATTTTTGGCACTTAGTTTAATTAGTGTTAGTACTTAGTTACTTCGTCTGCATTCCATTTGTGATATGGTATATGATAAGGATTTTCAAACACTTCCCACATCGTGATTCCAAACGCATACACATCGGTATGTTTTTCAACCTAAAATATTGTGATTAAAAATGAGTAAGTTAAGGAACGAAAAGTGAATAAAGGGTGAGGTGAATAATGTATCCCATAATAAGCAAGTTTAAGGAGAGAAAAAGGTTATTTGAAGGGTAAGGACGAGAATGACTCAGGAGTGAAGATGCAAAGATGCCGTTCAATAGTACGAGCAGGGTCTTAGTTCGACCCTTAGCTGGTCCAAGCTTCGCATATCTCCAGAGCGGGGAATTGACACCGAACTTTATGAAGCAGGATTTTTCCATTTCGCAAAAAGCGGTCCGATCTTCACGAGCACGCGCATTGAGTTCACCTAGCATCGCAACCTCCTGGGATCAGGAAATTGGCATCAAATTAGTCTAGAGAAAAGTTCACTTTCTGCAATCCATGTGAAGACGTTCTAGCCAGGTTTATTCCAGTGAGAATCGACTCAACATTCAATGACATGCATGAACAAAGGGAAATCCTCAAGCAGCAGCCGAATCTACACGTTAAAGTTGAAAGATCTTAACGAATGACGGATGCAGAGGAATTGAATGAAATGTAGGAAATCCTGGGATCCGCACAATAGATGTGAATATGAGTCGTGTGAGAAAAAAAGGTAGCTCTTTGCCCCACTCGTTTTCTGACAAGAACTGAAGAACTCACAACGCCAGTATGATATACATCTGGGGCGAGCCATCGTAGATTCATCGGCTTATCTGGATTTACTCTATAGGACTTGGACTTCCGCGTAAGGCCAAAGTCGGCCACCTTGAAAACTAAACATTTAAATAAGACAATTTTTATCAGTAGTATAAAATTTCGTCCTAGAATCACTGTAATTTTAAAATTGAGTTGATCTGGGAATAGAACCTAAATAAGATGGATTAACAAGAGCTATAAATAAAGAGATTACCTTGGCGACTTTGTCAAGTAATATATTTCTTGCTGCGATATCTCGATGAATACATCCTTTGGAGTGGAGGTATTCGATTCCAAGGGCGGCTTCGTACAAAATCTGATTCAGAACGTTCAAAAAAGAACGTATTAAGATTGTATTGATCGATAGAACTAGCTGAGAAACAGACGAAACGAAGGACCCCCATGGTGAAGTGGTGAACGCGTTATCCCCGGGAAGGGACAATGCGCGTCCATTTCCCACCATAGACACCTGTGGTCCAGAGGTTTGCAAATATCTCAGCAACGTTGTGGTTGTATTTCGATTAGTAACCTGCCTCGAAAACTGTAGTAGGTAGAAAACAAAAGTACGAACATATTAAGTTTGTTTTTTGCTATTATGCGCTCTTCGTCCACGGATCTCCCTTATACGAGAGATCTCGAGCCGGTTAGTCGCGAGGTAACGTGGCGCATCCTCAGATGGTGGATAGGGGGTTAAACGCACCAAAAGCGACCTTTGCTTCCCTGAGACGCAGGTGGATCCGGGGTATAGACTCCCTGTTTCTGCTACGCCGATTTGGCACATACTTTCTGTATTTGCTAAGCGTATTCATGCATGCGTGTGTGGGTGCGTTCTCGCCTTATGCGGATTGTATTCTACGAGTCATTTCGGCCAAAAGCCTACAAACAAGTGACAGGGAAGTATATGGGAGGTGGTTAGGAGTCGCCCCCAACAAATAAGCTCCATGTCAACTCAGGGAGAGCCTGGCAAGCTACCCGTGAGCATAACCAGTTTCCACGTTCAGAGCCCAGCGAGCTATACGTGGGTACCAAAAATGCTAAATACAGTAAAAAAAAAACGGACCTCATCCCCTGACCACGAAAGAGGCCCCATTCAACGCTGTCTGTGACACTGGAGAAGAACAGTTCCTCGGAACATGCGGCAGTAGAGGCGTAGTTGGTGTCGGCGTCCTCGTCAACACGAGTTTGTCCATGAAAATCGATTCATTCGAACAGCTTACAACCCGAATCGGACGTTTACGACTAAAAAGATGTGGATCAACACCGGCTTTGACAATCTTCGCCGTATACGCGCCAACATCAAACTACGACGAAGAAGAAGTCGAAGCGTTCAACATGGACTTGGAGAGGTTCCACAGAGAAGACCATACATTCTTCAAGGTCATCATTGGAGGTTTCAATGCCAAGGTCGGACCAAGAAGATCGTCTGAGGAACGTCACATTGGGACCCACGGATTAGAATGGAGCGAACAGGGTGAGCGGCTCTCTGAGTTTATCATGGCGACCGAGAGCATCCACGGTAACTCGCAAATCCAGAAGCCTCACCTTTAACGCTGGACGTGGGAATTTCCAAATGGAGAGTACCACAACGAAATAGACCACATCATAGTAAATAGGAAGTTTTGCGTAACCGATCTCGCTGTTGTCCCAAAATTTTACCTGGGATGAGACCACCGTCTCCTTCGTGCAAGATTTCATTTCTCGCGGAAAGGAGAAAAAGCCGCTAAATTCGAAAACCGAAGTTCAATAACCACCACAAACTGGAACTTATTCAACTCATTAGTCTATTGGGAAGATGCCGTTGTCGACAACATCGACGAGGAGTATGAACTGCTCTTTGAACATCTTCACGTTAGCGCCATGAAAGCTGAGAGTTCGAAGGTCACCAAGAAACGTCTGTCTCCTGAATCTCTCGAGCTAATACGCCAACGTGGAATCGCACGAGCTGCAGGCAACCGCGAACTAACGTCCGAACTTGCGAAACAATGCAGACAGGCGATAAAAGAAGATCCTAAAGAGAGAAGAGCAGCAGTAATGGTCGAAGCTGCAGAGGCTTGGAAAAGCATTCGCGAATCCCGTCGAAGCTTTGCCAATTACAAGAACAAGATGATTGCACTCCAACGCCTAGACGGAACAATAACAGCGTCCAGAAAGGCAATGGAGAAAATCATCCACGATTACAACTCAGATCTCTTCGATAGCCACGTCCATTTCCCGTCTTATGAAGTGAAAGAGGATGGATATGCTGTTCCACCGGTTCTGCCTTCGGAAATTCGACATGCATTTTGTCGGTAAAAAATCGAACAGCACCAGGTCCGGACAGGATAAGATCAGAACATCTGAAGAACCTTCTGCCAGTCCTCGTAAGCACACTGACTCGGCTCTTCTCACGTTACCTGTCTGTATGCAAGGTCCCTATTCAGTGGAAGGCCAACAAGACCGTGTTTTTGTTAAATAAGGGCGTCCTACACGATATAGGCAACTACTGCCCAATCTGCTTGCTGTCTGTCGTCTACAAACTTTTCACTCGAGTCTTCCTAAACAGGATTGACAGGAGGACAGAACAGAACACTGGAAGAAGGACAGCCATGCGAGCAAGCAGGGTTTCGGAAAGGATTTAGTACGATGGACCACATTCACACGTTAGCAAGGCTCATTGTAGTATCGCGAGAATACAAAAGACCGCTCTGTCTGACTTTCATCGACTTAGAGAAGGCCTTTGATTCAACTGTGATAGAAGCAGTCATGGAAGCCCTTGGTAGTCAAGGAGTCCCTACTCAGTACAAAAAGATTCTTCGTGAGCTGTACAACAATTTCACAACCAAAATTTTACCATTCTACAACGATATTAACGTTGTCGTCAAAAGAGGAGTTAGGCAATGCGATACAATCTCGCGAAAATTATTTACAGCCACCCTCCAGAACGTCATACGAACATTGGAATGGGATAGTATGGGAAAGTGTGTGGAAAGATTGGTCTTCGACTAAATCTCAAGAAAACGATGTACATGAAGAACAGATTGGTTTCGTAGGCGCCGTTCACGCCTAACGGAATGAATATCTCCCAATGCTCTATCTAGGCCGGGAAATCAATATGATGAGCACTTAGCTTTAGGGATGAGTAGGGATGGGATCCGAAGCTCCGATATACGCCAACGATCGAAAATCAAGGATGCCGTTCTATACGCCAAACAGTCGAAGATAAGGTGGGCCGGACACGTAATGCGTATGAATGATAACCAATGGACAAGAGCCGTTAGTGACTGGATTCCTTGGAATGTCAAACGTACTGCAGGAAGACCACCTACCCGATGGTCAGAGTTCTTTTCGAAAAGCCTAGAAGAAAGATATGATGCTCTACGAGTCCCTAAAGCGAGCAGAACCCACTTGGCTACTCTTGCATGCGACAGGAAAAAATGGAGGATTTACTAGCGCCCGTTCGAGTCACTCGACGATCAACCGGACTATGGGTGATACAGGTGATGTGCTCTTGATGCAGTTTACACTGAATGTTGCTCGTTCACCTCCTATTTACGCGGTTGTTGCTCTGTTTAATAACATAACTCGTTAAGCATTAGTAATTTCAAGACTTTGACAGTAAGATATGAAGAGATAAAGGATAAAGGATATAACTCTCGCCATTGCAGTAGTGTTCATTAAAATGAGAATTTTCAAAAGTACGAATGCTAGAGAGGATAGAGCGTTCGGTGTTAGTTAAACGCTGAAGAGTGTTCCATGGATTTGATTCTACTCCTAGCATCGCAGAGGTGATTGAATGCATGTCTAGTTTATGTAATAATCTGAGATGCTATAGCGATATACCAAGTCAGTGTTTCTATACTCCCAGAGAAATCTTGCATCATGACAGTCCCGAGGGATGGCTATCCTGGTTGATCAAGAAATCAGAGTAAAACAAAAAACTACGTGCTATTGCAGAGCAACTCTGACCACTGCGCCATACTGGCCCCTCAATGCACAATTCTTGAACATTCGGCACCTTGATTCTCCTGGATGTCTTTGCCGTTTTTCCTTTCTTTTTGAGGTATTCGTTCAATGCACCACCAGACACCAGCTCCATTACAAGATAAAAAGGCTGAAAACATAAGTTTCTGAAGGAATATTGAGGGAAAGTCAACTGAAACCATTTGAAATTAATCATTTCAAACGTGATCCGCAACTACCTTGCTTTTGGAAAGAAACAATTTACCTTTAAAAAAGTAATAGTGAGTGTACCATTCATATAACATGCTATCAAGAGCTTTCAAATGGCCTGCGAAATTCGTTCCTTCACACTTCCACTATTGTGTATCAATTTTTCATTTCACTTTATTTAAATGGCTCGCATTCACACATAATACGGATCCAAGCCATTCTTTCGTTCGATTCCCTCTCTTAGATCCACCATCCGCGAAGATGTTCGCATTTTTTTTCGGATTTGCGTGTGAGTCCGGTTGCCACTTAAGGATTCAAAACTTCTTCATAAATGTCGTTGAGCGCTGCTTGAGTTGATTCTCAGTACGATCTTGGAGTAACACCAGTAGAGCATTCCCAAATCTCCATCACAGGCAGTCGCCTTTATGCTTCGGAAGGCTTTTCCAAGATAGCTCTGGTACCAATTTGTCGACATGGGGTGCAAGGGTGGCTAGGCGGCTTAGTTTGTACGAAGCGGAGTTTTTTTCTATGCTTTTGCGCCGAGCTGAAGGGGATTTGACGTAGTATGTCCACGCCTTTTTTCTATTTCCAGTTTGGTTTCGAAGAAACCTCGTTTCAGTTTTAGACTGGTTATTTCTCAGGATAGCCGAAAGTAAAATAAGTGCTCAACTCTCGATTAGCGATCGTTGGCAAACTAGTTGATTTAAACGAATTCTTGCAGGACCCGAAAACACAAGGACAGCACAACGACAGCACAAGGTTGGCTTTCACGCAAGATTTCGAACCAATTCTCATTACCGAAGCAATTTGCGTTCGGGCGATCAAAGAAACTAAAAGTTTTCGTTTTGGCCGATGTTCTCTGATATCAGCAACCATCCATGAAAATCAATTCTTCTACATCAGTTTCCAATGCAGAATATTCTCCAGGTCCACTAAAAGTACAGAAGAACCTTACGGGTTTGTACGTTCGGTTTTCACTAGTTCATAGTTGTTTTTCGCAGTAGCCAAAAGAAGTGAAGTACATTCTGTTGTGGTGAAGCAACCTTCTCTCTTCCCCAAACGCTGCTCTTTTGCTAACACTTTCTTCTGAGAAAGCATAATAACGACAGGGAAAGGGTAGAAACATAGGCGAGTTTCGAGGCTTGACTCACTGCCGGCAATAGGAGTGAATAGAGAAACGGGTGAATCCGTGCAGAGTGCCTTGGGTCAGTGCGATTGATGATCAAAAATATTTCAAGTTTGTAATCATCAATGGTCATGCTTTTGTTGTGACGAGTTCGTCTCCCCAATTCACTGTGAGAATTTTAGCGTTAATGAGACCTCGTTCTAAATTTTGTAGGCCGACAATCTCGACATCTTTGTAGGATCATAACTTGTGGTATGAAAGAATTCAGTTCTAATGTAGACAGATGTATGACGTAGGCAGTTTTAAAATCTCATAAAGAGTAAGGGAATGGAAATCTTGGAAAATTTATTTAGTTTATAAGACTATACGCAATAAACTGTACGACTAAATTTTGACTAAAGGCGTGATCCAGTGGTATGATTCTTGCTTAGGGTGCGAGAGGTCCCGGGATCGATTCTCGTATGAGCCCGACTTTTCAACGAGCGTGGATTATACAAGGAAAGAATAAGTATACACTTATTATTAATGACAAAACATCATGAAAACTGGTTCACGTGGAGCAACAATGGATAAAATTGGACAATCACCTCGGTGTCATTGGCCACTCCATACGTGCGTACAAGATGTGGGTGATCATACATTTGCATTACGCGTGCTTCTCGCCATAGCGCTAACGAGTTCTCTGGACTCATGTCACTCAGAACTTTCACAGCCACCTACAAATCACTCAATGTTTTCGACTCGGGACAATACGTCAACAAAAATTTGGGAAGATGCCGTTGTCGACAACATCGACGAGGAGTATGAACTGCTCTTTGAACATCTTCACGTTAGCGCCATGAAAGCTGAGAGTTCGAAGGTCACCAAGAAACGTCTGTCTCCTGAATCTCTCGAGCTAATACGCCAACGTGGAATCGCACGAGCTGCAGGCAACCGCGAACTAACGTCCGAACTTGCGAAACAATGCAGACAGGCGATAAAAGAAGATCCTAAAGAGAGAAGAGCAGCAGTAATGGTCGAAGCTGCAGAGGCTTGGAAAAGCATTCGCGAATCCCGTCGAAGCTTTGCCAATTACAAGAACAAGATGATTGCACTCCAACGCCTAGACGGAACAATAACAGCGTCCAGAAAGGCAATGGAGAAAATCATCCACGATTACAACTCAGATCTCTTCGATAGCCACGTCCATTTCCCGTCTTATGAAGTGAAAGAGGATGGATATGCTGTTCCACCGGTTCTGCCTTCGGAAATTCGACATGCATTTTGTCGGTAAAAAATCGAACAGCACCAGGTCCGGACAGGATAAGATCAGAACATCTGAAGAACCTTCTGCCAGTCCTCGTAAGCACACTGACTCGGCTCTTCTCACGTTACCTGTCTGTATGCAAGGTCCCTATTCAGTGGAAGGCCAACAAGACCGTGTTTTTGTTAAATAAGGGCGTCCTACACGATATAGGCAACTACTGCCCAATCTGCTTGCTGTCTGTCGTCTACAAACTTTTCACTCGAGTCTTCCTAAACAGGATTGACAGGAGGACAGAACAGAACACTGGAAGAAGGACAGCCATGCGAGCAAGCAGGGTTTCGGAAAGGATTTAGTACGATGGACCACATTCACACGTTAGCAAGGCTCATTGTAGTATCGCGAGAATACAAAAGACCGCTCTGTCTGACTTTCATCGACTTAGAGAAGGCCTTTGATTCAACTGTGATAGAAGCAGTCATGGAAGCCCTTGGTAGTCAAGGAGTCCCTACTCAGTACAAAAAGATTCTTCGTGAGCTGTACAACAATTTCACAACCAAAATTTTACCATTCTACAACGATATTAACGTTGTCGTCAAAAGAGGAGTTAGGCAAGGCGATACAATCTCGCGAAAATTATTTACAGCCACCCTCCAGAACGTCATACGAACATTGGAATGGGATAGTATGGGAAAGTGTGTGGAAAGATTGGTCTTCGACTAAATCTCAAGAAAACGATGTACATGAAGAACAGATTGGTTTCGTAGGCGCCGTTCACGCCTAACGGAATGAATATCTCCCAATGCTCTATCTAGGCCGGGAAATCAATATGATGAGCACTTAGCTTTAGGGATGAGTAGGGATGGGATCCGAAGCTCCGATATACGCCAACGATCGAAAATCAAGGATGCCGTTCTATACGCCAAACAGTCGAAGATAAGGTGGGCCGGACACGTAATGCGTATGAATGATAACCAATGGACAAGAGCCGTTAGTGACTGGATTCCTTGGAATGTCAAACGTACTGCAGGAAGACCACCTACCCGATGGTCAGAGTTCTTTTCGAAAAGCCTAGAAGAAAGATATGATACTCTACGAGTCCCTAAAGCGAGCAGAACCCACTTGGCTACTCTTGCATGCGACAGGAAAAAATGGAGGATTTACTAGCGCCCGTTCGAGTCACTCGACGATCAACCGGACTATGGGTGATACAGGTGATGTGCTCTTGATGCAGTTTACACTGAATGTTGCTCGTTCACCTCCTATTTACGCGGTTGTTGCTCTGTTTAATAACATAACTCGTTAAGCATTAGTAATTTCAAGACTTTGACAGTAAGATATGAAGAGATAAAGGATAAAGGATATAACTCTCGCCATTGCAGTAGTGTTCATTAAAATGAGAATTTTCAAAAGTACGAATGCTAGAGAGGATAGAGCGTTCTGTGTTAGTTAAACGCTGAAGAGTGTTCCATGGATTTGACTCTACTCCTAGCATCGCAGAGGTGATTGAATGCATGTCTAGTTTATGTAATAATCTGAGATGCTATAGCGATATACCAAGTCAGTGTTTCTATACTCCCAGAGAAATCTTGCATCATGACAGTCCCGAGGGATGGCTATCCTGGTTGATCAAGAAATCAGAGTAAAACAAAAAACTACGTGCTATTGCAGAGCAACTCTGACCACTGCGCCATACTGGCCCCTCAATGCACAATTCTTGAACATTCGGCACCTTGATTCTCCTGGATGTCTTTGCCGTTTTTCCTTTCTTTTTGAGGTATTCGTTCAATGCACCACCAGACACCAGCTCCATTACAAGATAAAAAGGCTGAAAACATAAGTTTCTGAAGGAATATTGAGGGAAAGTCAACTGAAACCATTTGAAATTAATCATTTCAAACGTGATCCGCAACTACCTTGCTTTTGGAAAGAAACAATTTACCTTTAAAAAAGTAATAGTGAGTGTACCATTCATATAACATGCTATCAAGAGCTTTCAAATGGCCTGCGAAATTCGTTCCTTCACACTTCCACTATTGTGTATCAATTTTTCATTTCACTTTATTTAAATGGCTCGCATTCACACATAATACGGATCCAAGCCATTCTTTCGTTCGATTCCCTCTCTTAGATCCACCATCCGCGAAGATGTTCGCATTTTTTTTCGGATTTGCGTGTGAGTCCGGTTGCCACTTAAGGATTCAAAACTTCTTCATAAATGTCGTTGAGCGCTGCTTGAGTTGATTCTCAGTACGATCTTGGAGTAACACCAGTAGAGCATTCCCAAATCTCCATCACAGGCAGTCGCCTTTATGCTTCGGAAGGCTTTTCCAAGATAGCTCTGGTACCAATTTGTCGACATGGGGTGCAAGGGTGGCTAGGCGGCTTAGTTTGTACGAAGCGGAGTTTTTTTCTATGCTTTTGCGCCGAGCTGAAGGGGATTTGACGTAGTATGTCCACGCCTTTTTTCTATTTCCAGTTTGGTTTCGAAGAAACCTCGTTTCAGTTTTAGACTGGTTATTTCTCAGGATAGCCGAAAGTAAAATAAGTGCTCAACTCTCGATTAGCGATCGTTGGCAAACTAGTTGATTTAAACGAATTCTTGCAGGACCCGAAAACACAAGGACAGCACAACGACAGCACAAGGTTGGCTTTCACGCAAGATTTCGAACCAATTCTCATTACCGAAGCAATTTGCGTTCGGGCGATCAAAGAAACTAAAAGTTTTCGTTTTGGCCGATGTTCTCTGATATCAGCAACCATCCATGAAAATCAATTCTTCTACATCAGTTTCCAATGCAGAATATTCTCCAGGTCCACTAAAAGTACAGAAGAACCTTACGGGTTTGTACGTTCGGTTTTCACTAGTTCATAGTTGTTTTTCGCAGTAGCCAAAAGAAGTGAAGTACATTCTGTTGTGGTGAAGCAACCTTCTCTCTTCCCCAAACGCTGCTCTTTTGCTAACACTTTCTTCTGAGAAAGCATAATAACGACAGGGAAAGGGTAGAAACATAGGCGAGTTTCGAGGCTTGACTCACTGCCGGCAATAGGAGTGAATAGAGAAACGGGTGAATCCGTGCAGAGTGCCTTGGGTCAGTGCGATTGATGATCAAAAATATTTCAAGTTTGTAATCATCAATGGTCATGCTTTTGTTGTGACGAGTTCGTCTCCCCAATTCACTGTGAGAATTTTAGCGTTAATGAGACCTCGTTCTAAATTTTGTAGGCCGACAATCTCGACATCTTTGTAGGATCATAACTTGTGGTATGAAAGAATTCAGTTCTAATGTAGACAGATGTATGACGTAGGCAGTTTTAAAATCTCATAAAGAGTAAGGGAATGGAAATCTTGGAAAATTTATTTAGTTTATAAGACTATACGCAATAAACTGTACGACTAAATTTTGACTAAAGGCGTGATCCAGTGGTATGATTCTTGCTTAGGGTGCGAGAGGTCCCGGGATCGATTCTCGTATGAGCCCGACTTTTCAACGAGCGTGGATTATACAAGGAAAGAATAAGTATACACTTATTATTAATGACAAAACATCATGAAAACTGGTTCACGTGGAGCAACAATGGATAAAATTGGACAATCACCTCGGTGTCATTGGCCACTCCATACGTGCGTACAAGATGTGGGTGATCATACATTTGCATTACGCGTGCTTCTCGCCATAGCGCTAACGAGTTCTCTGGACTCATGTCACTCAGAACTTTCACAGCCACCTACAAATCACTCAATGTTTTCGACTCGGGACAATACGTCAACAAAAATGATCTTAACACGAATAATATTAGTGCATGCATGAAGCTTTTGTCAATTCGTAAACCTAGAAGAGGTAATCTTTAATCTACGGGTAGGAGGGAGTCACCATTTGTAAGCAAATGTGAAGAGCATCTCTTTTAAATCAAGCGGTGTCGACTTCTCTCATGTAGATGTCCATGTCCCCCGTTAATGGCATGGCTACGTGACGAACCTGTCATACTTAGACTGTAAGCGATCTTGTAGCTGTCTTAGCGCATGGATAGGCTATGGATGGATTGCTTGTCACTACTGTGCACGAGGAAGAACACCCGCTTAGAGTCGCATATGGATGACGACTAGTATGTGTGTTATTGCATGGAAGTAAACGTATGCTGTTTAACAGCCTCGCGATTGTTGAGAAAGAAAACAACGAATTTATAATCCAATGCCGAGGTTAATAGAAAGTCGATCCTGGGAAAAATTGGATTTTTTTGAGGGCTGAATTGTGAACGATTTCCAGATAGGAATTGCACTTTTGCAAAGTTCTTGCTTTTCTTTAGAACGATAAGGAAAAGTCCCTTCTACGACAAAGCTACGTTGTCAACTTGACGATCCGTCTAGTTACTGAAAGCAATTGGAAGTTGCTAGAAAGCCGAAATTGCCCTCATGTAGGTATATAAGGTGAATTTTTAACCTGTAATTCTTTGCATTTTCGTTTCCAATTGTTAGTATGGAATACAACCTGGATACTTGGATACTCGGATAGTTCGACGGCCTGTCTTCACTAATTGGGCGAGCTCCACCACAACCTCCATTTTTTTTGGAGACTTGCCGGATAAGCCTTTGTGGTTCCTTGGAATCCCGAGGTCAGCTTGGCCAAACTCTGTCCCATGGATACCAACTATCGAATGGAATGGGCGCTTATAAAAAGTACTGGAATGCCCTCAATATGACCACAAGGATGCTGAGATATTAGCAAAAATGAGCAAAAGTGATAAGAGTAAACAATGTGATGTGAATAAAAAGATAGCTATAATATGAATAAATAGGAATTTATACTCCTAGTGTAAGTTTCATACGATTAGAGCAATGGGTTTGGGTGCTGAACTATAGGAAGTGTAGCATATAGTGGAAACACTATACCCCCAGATGCATGAAACAAAGCCTCTTCTAAAAGCTTGTACTGTTATCATCCCCGTGAGGTTTTAACTATCGAATATATAGAGTTTATTGTCGAAAAAGCCAACATTACTGTGTTGAAATCGCGGACAAGTTTTAATGTTTTTGCATCTTCCACGAAATTAACTCCAGTCACGCATATACAGATTTGGAAGTCGTATTAAACGGGGACAGTAGGAAAAAAAAACAAAAGGAGGAGTGAAATGAAACAATTCAGAACAGGAACGAATGACAGGGTTTGGATGACTGCTATAGCTGACTAACAATTACGGGGTGCAGTTGAAGAGAAACTAACAGGTTCTCTAAACTCCGCCCTTCAACCGCTTCCATTTGTCCACTGTGTGTCCACTTAATAGACAGCTATAATATATCAGAGATTTCTCCTTCTACACGGCATTCCTACAGAAAACATTTAAATCGTCACTACAATCTGCTTTATAAGACGTTTGTTTCCGTGGCGGTTCGCTTCTATTTTCTAGTGAATTCACTTGACCTTCAATTATGGGTGGTTTCACTTGTGCTGAACTTCTAGATCTAGACTTACATCTATTACTTGTCGATCTTTTCGCAATACACCTTTGTAGACGCTACCGTATGATCCTTTTCCAAGTCGTTTCTTCAGTGAAATCATACTAAATAAGAACGAGCCGCTTAACATTGCAGATTGATTTCAGTATAAAAGTTCTGAAGTTCAATTGTGGTTCACGTTTAAAAAGGCTAACTAGAACTTTCTCTTTCTGAACATCGCTCCACTTCTTTCTCTGTTTCGTTCCTTAGTTCACTGTCTTTTTCTATATTCGTTTCAGTTTATATGCCCACTTACCAATGTCTTAACTCCCAACTTTTTCGTAGCACTGGGCAATTTAACACCACCATTGCGTCCTCGATCGGAATTGGTCTCTTGCGAACCTGAACAATTTGAAGGACGAAGCTTTCTTTAAAATAGAAGCTTGTGCTAACCGTCGAAAACAATTCTGAATTAAAAATATTGCCAACGAATAGTCATATCACCAACAGCCACCCTATGTAAAAGAGCACCACCGAGTGAGCACCCCTCTTTCGTGCGATTTTCACTGAAGAAAATCCGTCTCGGTACGGTAACGAAGACTCCACATCGAGAACAGGAACAATTGTGGACCGCCGATTCGGATCATGGGCTCTGTTGAAAAGTAAGACATCGAAACCTTAGCGGAATAAATGTATTTATCAACCTCGTGTAAGCTCAACAATTTAAATACGTGCTGATTAACCATGAAAACTTAGACTAGTAAATCCGCTTATTGCTCATAAGCATATGACGGTTTACCACTGATGATTTATTTATTGAAAAAGGATGTAGGACAAAGCGTTCTATGTTGATCAATCCCTTAATGATACGTTACGCATTTGACTCCACTCATAGCACCGTTGATTATGTAAATCATACCTGTACATTCAGCTGCTGGGCCTACCAATTAACCAATCAGCATTTTGATATCTTCCGAAACAAGTCTGCTAACAACTTTCTCACGACAGAGTTTAGATGGCTTACGCTCGGAATGCGGGATCCAACTAACAAAAATTTGCGCATTGAAGGACCATGCAGCCTCTAGCCAGCGCATTTACAACGTTCATAACCATGTTTATTTCAACGTTATTCCACTCCAAAATTTACATAAAGATTCCGCTCCTTTACCATTCTCGATCTGCTCCCCGTCTAATCGCAGAAACTACATCCGTGCAGGTACAATTTTAGCCACAGCACAGCAAACCTCTTGCGCAGGCGGGCAATCGCTTGTAAGTAGACCTGTGAACGCATTAGCAGAGCTATGCTAAGGTTTCAGAAGCTCTGTTCTCCAAAAGCATTCAGAATACCAGCGAAAAGAGAGGGTGATAGATCCATATGCAGTAGCCGGACCAACACATCAACCAAACCACCAGCGTGAATGACGGATGCAAGACAACAACACGAATGAAAAGAGGGCCGGCATATATATACACACACACATACATACATACACACACATACATACACACACACACACACACAAACACACACACACACACACACACACACACACCAATTCGTGTGGTTGAGAGGAAGGAAACAACAAGAAAATCCATACCTTTGTAAATAATATTGTGAACAAATGGACCTAATTGTAAGTTCAGGTAGATAAGGTCAAATTACCTGCAACTCATCCACCATGTCCTTTATCGTGTTGTATTCGACACCGGCAATTTCATATGCACCACTTGCTGTGCGATTCACAACGGCATTGTACACCTTGAATATTTACTTTTTTCTTTCTTATAGTAATGTTTAAAATCTTGAAAGGTCTTGATTAACCTTCTCGCCTTCGCGTACCGATAAACAAATTGGTTTATTTCTGTCGTTCATTAATGACCTCAATAGAAAGTCACCATCACTCTTTAAAATCAGAGCTGTATCCTCGTTCGGTATAAAACCATGCCAATAGTCCTTAAAGTAAAGAAGAATCCTTTCTTTAACCTCGGTATCACTAATCCGTATTTGCTGTTTAGTAGGCTTAGACGAGGTTGATAAACACAGCTAACGTTTCGACGTCTTCGTCTTCATTAGAGCCGACGATCCGAGTCGATAATACAATTGTTTACCAACCTTGTGCAAGCTTATCAAAGAAAGAATACAAATTCTGAAAGTTTATTGGTTCTCCCACTAGTGAATATTCTTCAGCGGCCGGTTCCTCAATTGATATTGATGTTGACTCCTGAAAACAAATTCTATGCGGAATGTCTAGGTTGATTAAGCGTGGACTATTCAGGTTTTGGCTTTACTACCCACTTAACCAACTCAATGATTTGTTCCCAATTTTCACTTTCTATGAGAACTTCATCAGCTCTTTATTAAGTTCTCACTTGGATAATTCTTACCTCAGCACAGATCTAGGGCGTTGATGGTCTTGGATTATGTGCGCTCTTTTCCTACTATGCAGAACTCGCTTTTACCTTCTGTATACGTTTAGCCAAACAATCGATCACTGCTTTCGAGCTTATGGAATACGTAAAAAAGTGAGACCGGATCAAACACAAGGATATTCAGGTCTTAAAGCACCCATTCTATGAAGGATACAGACTGTCTTCGATGATTTACCGATCGAGGACACCACATCATACACTTGCCTAAAACGTTCAAAAAGTGTGGGTAATGACATAGAAGAAGTCGAGGTAGTCGGTAAAGGAAAACGAAGAGGGCCAACTTTGACCCTCCAACGAACAGTAGTGGCCATCGTAATCATCGTTATCGACGTTCTAACGTATTTTGCGCGGCCGTTCTTAAGTCATTTCAATTCGGTGGTGTACAACAGGAGCATGAGTTCGTACTTCATTCATGTTAAAGTTGTTCTACACTGAATTGAAAAAAAAACCCAAATAACGTCTTTTAAAGACTAATCGTCGCACTAAACACGAAGCCGATTTTCGTAGTCTAGATGTTCGAGAAATATTCCTTCCGTGAAACACTATGACATCAAAAAATAAACATGTGCCAATCAGGGGAAGACGACAGGTGAACAAGAAGACATTAGATTTGGTCCTGTAGCAATCAAAACGACGTCGGGGAAGATGATCTTCAAAAGATGGATTGTCGTGTTTGTTCGACATAAACGCACATAAATAAGCTGTATTTACAGCCAAAATTAGCTTTTAGGGTCTCAGGGCGCGGCAGAGTTCACACTGGCCACGTTGGTGTTTAACACCTGTAATATAGCGCAATGATTAGAAGAAGTGCACAATGGGTATGAGTACAGTATATCATTTGAATAAGTATATATTTAACCATGTTCTTATTTATGTTTATGGGTGTATTTTGATGTAAACAGATGGGGTTTCGTAAAGCTGATTTGGATAAAAGCTTACGATCAGATGAGTGTAAGATATAGGAGAGAAGATCAGAAATTAAGGTACGCGTAGCGTATTGGTTAATGCCATGTAATACCCCTCGATAGCTGGTTCGATGCCACGCTTCGTGTTCTCTTCCGTGATTCCGAATACTGCGAAATGGTAGTGTGCTTGTCTAGAAGGACACTGTAGGTAGCCTGCCGTAAGCCACTGTACAACCCCGGTATGCAACCGATCACCTCTACAATCCTGCAAATAGAATCGGATGCATGGCGCAACTCTCAAGAATTGGTCAACGTCGAACGTTTCATTCTTTTATCCTTGAATTCGTATCCAATAAAATAGGTTCAACACCAACTCTGACGATTGATGTTATCGAGACTGGAGAACAGCACATCAGAAGCTATCGATTTTAATGGAACAGACAAAGTGCGAGGCATTCTGACTACACCATACACCATAATGACCACGACAATTCATGGTAACTTCCTATTCCAAAGTATCTCATTTCTATCTTGGGCGTGAGAGACCGGAAATGGAAAGCACTATAGCTATTACGTCGTGCTATTTATTTAAATTGGAGGTATGTCCAACCGAGAACACTGTTCCTTCAAAGCTGTACATCATAGCAGACCACAACCTTCTACGCCATAGTCTCCTTTTTTCGCACAGCGGAGAAAAAACCACAAAATTCTAGACAAGGAATCCCAGAACTATCGGAAAGGACGATCTATGAAGTAATTCCCACGACGGACTTTCTATTAACCTCGACATTGATCAAATAGCTCTCGATATTTGTGTTAAACCCCTGTACCAGGAATCCTAGAAGGAACAGCAGGGAGGAATGCCCGGAGATCACATGTGATCCGGTCCCGTACCTTCGCATCGACTTTTGATGTGGGTGGTGCATTGAGAAATCACGTGCAACTTTGATCAGCTGTTCTTCCTCGGTGGAAGGCGTGTAATAAACGGTGGTTCTTTTTTCGAGAAGCTGTTGATCGTGTGGTTGCGATCTAGATTTTCATCTTTCTGTATGCGTTATCGGAGCGTTTGACTTAATAAATTGCCTATCAATCTACCTTTCCAGACTCTTAAGAAGGCGGAATCCGCCGAAACGTGAGATT
This sequence comes from Angiostrongylus cantonensis, assembly GCA_009735665.1. Classification (NCBI taxonomy): domain Eukaryota; kingdom Metazoa; phylum Nematoda; class Chromadorea; order Rhabditida; family Metastrongylidae; genus Angiostrongylus; species Angiostrongylus cantonensis. Next base: position 313,375 of record MQTX01000087.1, on the reverse strand, counting down.
TAACGGAATAAAGAATAAAGTAAACACCTCGTGTTTGCTCAACAAGAATATCGAAATCTATGGAGGTTTTATACATTTCGTTCCACCTTCTCTGATTTCTTAGAAGGAACAACATCAATGTGGCTATATCCAACGCATGTACGATAATGAATGTCTTAACGAAAACTTCTACAAGAAGCCGCGAGTTTGAAAGTCTCAGCTGGAGCCGGAAATTTAACATCCTCTGCTACAATACGTTTTCGCGACAAATGTATAGCTCTGCTGGTGCTGCCGTGCGAGATCCTCCCAACGGCTTACCGCCAAGGCCTTATCATGGCTGGGCGGCGTTCTTGGGTGTCGAACTGCGATGTACAGCTGGGTTATTCGTCCCCCCGAGAAGGTCTCCCAAGTTGAGAAAAAGTCCGGCGTTTCCTTCAGGAAGCCTAGCTAAGAGTAAACCAATGCCATGATCCACCACCGTCCTGGTATTAAAGTTTCATGGTGGTAAAACTCCCTCTGATCCACAAGGGCTGCAACTGCCTTGGTAGTGGAGACCTGCGGCAGACTTTGGCCAGGTTGACCTCATGATTCCAGGAAATCACAATGGCTTAACCAGCAAGTCTCCGAAAAATTGTAATTATGCTGGAGCCTGCGCATTCATTGAGGATGGACCGTTTAAGTATCAAGTATCAAGTTGTGCGAGATCGCTTTTTCTCTGTGGATGTGAATGGATCGTGAGAATGTCGACGGAGGCATTTTTTCTTCATGCTAAATGTGAGATAAGCGGACCTTGTTACATCTAGGGTGGCCACTTCAGCCTCGATGAATCGTATCCACCTTCATCACCAAGGTTTGAACCAACTCATCTACCCTTTCCTTCAGTTCCCGTTGTATTGTAGCGCTCTCTAACTGCGATTTTTTTAATCCCTTTTTTCCTCTCGTACATAATCTCAGTCACTTTTAGTTCATCGACCTGTTTCTCTTTAATTTCACGTAGCTTCCTCAGCAACAACGGATGTTGGCCTAATTCCACTATTTAACAGCAGCTCTTTTTCTAATTCAGCAGTTCGGTGGTCCAATGAAGCAGCCATTTGAGAACGCATCTGGGCTGACGCATTATCGTGGTCAGCGTTCAAAACAAGAACAATGAGCTGCGAATCAGTTGAACCATTAACAAGTGTTTCAGATGACACTACGGAACGATCCAGAGCTCGACGAATATCGACGATGGTGGTGAGTGCTATTAAGGAGGTGAAAGGGGAGTGGTATGTAAATTATAAAGCCGTCGGCGCTCGGCGTTGATCAGTCCCTGAGGGATGCGCCATGCATTCAACTTCACTACGTATCGTTGGCGGTGACGGAATGCATATCTGGCCTTTACAATGACCCGCTGTGGCCTACCGATACATTCAGCCAATGCTACTATCCTTCCAGACAAGTTCGGTACCAATTTGCCGACCCCGGATGGATAGAAGGCGTGGCGGGCTATGGACATCGGGATCGATTCCACGTGTGTGTTTCAGGGCGCCTCCGATTGCTGTGCCACACGCTCCTCTGTGTAAAGTATAGTTATCGAATTTTCATAGTGCTATGTTTGTGGTAGGCTATCGTGTACTGTTAGGACATCACTATAGACGCGCTATATGGGAAAATCGGTTCGTAGAATGCTGATATAGAAAGAGACCACTCAGTTTCGTAGAAATACGATGTTACACTGAACATTTTATACGAGATAGTAATGAACTAACCCTCGATCTTCGTGAACGCTGTGAACGCTTTTTCACTTCACGAATAAGACTTGTCATAAATATCCAATAGAGATTCTTCAGAATAAACAATTAAAACTCCGTTTTCTCTACTTTCTGAAGACATAAGTGTTTGATGAACTCTCCTTTTCTTTCAGAACTAAAGCTATCTGATCCGTATTATTCTACAATACATTTCGCTTTCACTGACGCAATTCAAACACAAACTACAAAGTTGACTTTTTATTTACTGAATGTTCCTAGCTTTCTAAGGGCGCGTGTGGTGCAGTGGTTGGAGGCGCCACTGCGGTGCGCACGTGAAATGCGCCTATGGCCCACCAAGCCTTCCATCCCTCCGGGGTCGGCAAATTGGTACCAGACTTGTCTGGGAGGATATCAGCACTGGCTCAATACATCGGCAGGCCACCGCGAGTCATTGTAAAGGCCAGATATGCATTCAATCACCTCCAACGATGCTTAATGAAGTCGAATGCATGGCGCATCCCTCAGGATTGATCAACGCCGAGAGCTTTATCCTTTATCCTTTATCCTAGCTTTCTTGGCAGGGTATTATTTGTGAAACAGCCACAATGATGCTGAGATATTTACAAAACTACGGACCGCAGATGTCTGCGGTGGGAAACGATCGCGCTATTGTCCTTTCCGGGGTGTAACGCGTTCACCATCACACCATGCGGGTTTTTCGTTTGGCCTGTGTCTAAGCTAGTTCAATCACAAATAATACCTTGTCAAGGAGGCTAGTAAAAGGCAGTAAATAAAAAATCAATATTGCGAATTTCAACTATAGCCTCAGCCAGCTTAACTGGGTTCAATGCCTATTTGGGCTCCCCAGATCAATCCCGTTGACGGGTGATTGCTAATGGCAGTGATCGGTTGAACTAGCTGACAGACAGGCGAAACGAAGGACCCGCATAGTACGGTGGTGAACGCGTTACTCTTCGAAAAGTACAACAGCGCGTTCGTTCCCCATTATAAATACCTGCGGTCCGCCGGTTTGCAAATATCTCAGCATCATTGTGGTTGTTTCACAAACAACTACAAAATTGGCTTTCACTACACAAATACTGCTTACACAGACTTCATTTGCACTTTTCCTTTCTTTTATTCTACATGGCGCAGCATCACATATTGGGTGGATCCCATGAATTTTCTTATTCGATCCGTTAACTCTCATACATCATCAGCGAAATTGTTGGAATTTCCGTCTGAATTCGGGTTTTCTTTGAGGATCTTCGTTTTTGCTCGTCGTTGCGGTTGAATACCTAATGGGACAATTCTTCTTGGAATCCTGGGATAGCTGTGGTAGAGCAATCTGTCTTCACTACAGTTCTCATCGATGTTTATAAATTTTGTGATGAACCCGTTTCCGGACTAGTATAGCGCCATTTTCTCGAACGCAAAGCGAAGGGCAGCTTTCGTTGATCGGTACGAGATCAAACCGGTACGGTGCACCTATTAAACGGCATCTATACAAGCGTGCTATGCGCTCCCGCACTGTGAATTAAGGTCCGGCCTACTCTTAGAAAGTGTAAACGATATGTAGCCATAACGGACATTCTTCCAATATACATGAATTGGTAAACGGAACAACATTACACTAACTTGTGTCTACACGGATGACGTACGACTGGTATTTAACCTTCTTACTTAAAGCAGCAAAATGAAATAAGACATTCTTCGTCCTTCGCCTCAGTTGATCACGCTATCACTAAAAAGACTATCCTATTTATTTACACCGTAGCAGTAGTCTTTTGTGACTGATAGGTGTTTTTTCTTTATTGATGAAGCTTAAGGTCACTATTGGATACTCATTTATCCATTTCGGCTTTACTCATGGCGAATGTGGTGCAGTGGCCGGAGGCGCCTTGCAATACGCACACGGGATCCATTCCAGCTCCCTTGGCTCACCAAGCTTTCCATCCATACGTGGTCGGCAAATTGGTGCCAGAGACTTATCTGGGAGGATAGCAGCACTAGTTTTATACATCGGTAGGCCACCACAAATCACTGCAAAGGCCAGATATGCATACAATCACCTCCAGCAATGTTCAAAGGAGACGAATGCGTGGTGCATCCCTCAAAGATTAATCAACACCAGGAGCTTTATCCTTTTTAGCTTTAGGTTTACTCACGTCGTGACACGGTACACTCCTTTCGACCCTACTCGAGTGAGCAGCTGCTTACGATGACTACTTGCAGCGTCCTGGTCTAATTTTCTCCTCCCTTTAGCGTAAAAACTTAGGGAATTGGCGAATTATTTCTGGTCATTTTTAAACCTTCACGCTGATTTAATTAAGCATCGAATAATTAATGGGCGTGTGTGGCGCAGTGGTTGGAGGCGCCACTGCGACACGCACATGGAATCGATTCCTGCGCCCATGACCCACGAAGCCATCCGTCCCTCCGGGGTCGGTAAATTGGCACTTGACTTGTCTGGCAGGATAGCAGCACTGACTCGATACATAGGCAGGCCACCGCGAGTCATTGTAAAGGCCAGATATGCATTCAATCACCTCCAACGATACTTAATAAAGTCGAATGCACGGCGCATCCATCAGAGATTGATCAATGCCGAGAGCTTTATCCTTTTTATCCTTTATGGAATAATCAAAAAACCTGAATGAACTCAGATCATCCGTATTCCGCATCAGACTTGCTCAGAGCTGGTCTCCTTTTGCTGAAGGGACGTGAAGAGCGTGAGGAATTTTTTTTTTGCGTTCAGATTTATTCTTTACGCTCTTATGAATGAAAATATCTAGAATGGAAACATACATATATTTTGCATGTTTTATGCAAGCTATCTTCCACATCTATTGTGTGGATCTCAGCACTTCTTGCATTTGATTCCTTTCCTCGTATCCAACATTCACAAACCTCTTCAAACTATTGCACCTGACTTCAGCTGTTGCTTGAGAGTTTTCGACTTCCATGTGAATGTCGTCGAATACGAGTTCATTCTTCCAGGTGTGCTAAGATAGCCAGGATAGAGCGCTCCCATTTGAACTGCGAAGTATTGAACTTTTTCCGGATAAGTCTGGTGACAGTTTCACAACGCTAGAGAGATGAGAGACCTAGTGAGCTCTAAGTAGGGACGAACCAATAAAAGAACAAGGCTTTCAGCGTTGATCAATCCTTAACATATGCTCCTCGCATTCGACTTGATCAAGCATCGCTTGGAGGTGATTCAATGCATACCGGGCTTTATAATGAATCGCGTTGGCTTACCGGTGTATCAGGCCAGTGGTGCTATCCTCCTAGACAAGACTGGTGCCAATTTGGCGACCACTGTGCCACACGCGTAATGCTAAATTTTTTTATATATCTGTGATTCGTTTGATTTCTTCTAGTTTTCACCACTGTCTAAGCCATTTAAAGAGTTTCTCTTTCTGCTCGTATATCCTACTTAACTGGCTCCATTCACTCCTCGTCTTCATCATCGTTCCTTTTTTCTTTTTCTTTCTTTCTAGTGTTTGTTGCTATTACCGTTTCCACCACTTCCAAACCGCATTGGAAATTAATAAAGAAATACGATTTTTAGGCACTTTCAAACTAGCTAGCTAATAGGTTGTTGTGCAGATTCAAGCTTCCATTTCTTTCATCACGGAGGCGACTAATCTAAATTAGCGGACATCGCCACAACATCGCCATAATTTGGAACAGTTTAAAACCACTGGGAACTTGTTACTAACCGTCAGCTATTAGTGATTATCACTGATTAGCAAGTAATTTTCGATAGATTAGAAGTCCTGAGATGCGCCAAGTAACACCTTAAATCGGCTTCTCAATTACAGTAATCCACAGACTGTGGCTGGCTAAGCTCAGCGAGGAATACTGCTTTTTAATGCTTTCAGTTTTCCGTGTTTTGTTGTGTTTTCCCTATCAAAGACCTTTTAGAAAAATTTACCACACCTTACTAGATTTTGCAACATTACATTTACTGTAACTGATATCAAATTGATGATTAGTAGTTGCAGTGAGCTCACTAATTTCATAGTAATGAAGATACAAGAGAATAGGTCCTATGAAGGAAGCGCCTATTAAAGTGCATGTATACAACCACAACTTCTTTTTCTTTATCCAGTTTTTTTTCTATTTCTTAGACAAACTTATCAGACCACCAATGCTTTATCAATGTCTTTGTTATTACCATTAGTAGTCTATTCGTTCCTCCCAGAGGTTTACAACCTTATTGTGGTTGGGAGGTGTTCCTGCTGGGTGTCGTACTGCGATGTACAGCGGAGGATTCATCCTCTGCCAGGGTCTCCCAAGCTGAGAAGAAGTCCGGCGTTTGCGTCAGAAAGCCTAGATAAGAGTAAACCAATACCAGGATCCACTCAACACCGTCCTGGTATAAAAGCCGCATGGTAGCAATTCTTCCTCTGATCCACAAGGGCTGAGATTGCCTGTGGTGGTGAAGACCCGGTGCAGACTTTGGCCAGCCTGACCTCGTGATTTTAGAGAACCACAATGGCTTAACCAGCGAATTTTCGAAAAATGGAGGTTATGCTGAGACCCGCACATACGGCGTGGACCGGCCATTCAAGTATCAATCATCAAGTATGCAAGTTCGTTGGTTTCTTGAAAATATTCACATTTACTCCGTTAAAAGTTCATCACGATCGTAGGAATCTGTCGCTCCTGAAGTCCTGAAATTTTGAGCTCTTGCCTGTGCCGTTCGTCCTTTCTTTTCTCGCTACCATATTTTCTTTTTTGGAATTTTTTTTTATCAAGGTTTCCTCTGGTTTTACTAAGGAAATGGAAAGTCGAATATTTTTTTCTGTATTCATTGGCACAGGTCGTGCCTCGCCTACTTCATACTAATCCGGTTTTTGAGTCAGAAACCGCCGAACTGCCCAATGCATTTATTTTTCCGATCTACATATTCCAATACATACTTACAGTATTTTTATCTGTTTTTCCAACTACAATTTTTTTTTATTACTCCTGGAATATTGTAGAGTATATGCGGGCCCATCTCGTCTCTTAGTAACATTCTTCACACTGACTGAGTTGTCTCTTGTGCTGAAGCTCATGGTTGCTCAATGCTTTCGACTTTCACTGAACCACGGTATACATAATCAAAGATTTGGCTTATTGATAGGTGATAACAAAAATTTTTAGCAACCTCGTGGTAGCTCATCAGTGAGCTCATCAATATTGATTACTTAATATTTCTGAAAGGCGAAGGTCCAGAAGAACTGTTATCTGTGGTGTTTTTATCCTCTTTATATGTCTTTCGACAACTTTTTCCAAGTTCTAAACCAGTCAACAGCCTAGTACGACCTCTTCAAGAAAATCACGAAGGTCACCGTTCAAATTTAAACACACATACATAAAAATGATGAAGAATGTTGCTGTAACTGAGCTGACGAAAAATGTACAAAAACAAGGAGAATCTGTTTGATATGTTTGAATGAGGTGGCTAAGTGAAAACGGAAGTTCCAGCTTTATGTACGGCACATAGCGGACGTGTTCATAATTGCACTAACTTTCCCACGTATGCTTCGACTGAAGCTAAAGTGCCGTTTTAACGACCATATCCATCCTCTAAAAAAAGATCAAATCTATGATTCTTGTTTTTTATCTCAATTTGTCAATTTTTTTCATTCGTATTAGCGCTTTTCTTTCCTAGTCAGATTCTTTCTTCGTTTCTTCGTTGTCGAAACCGTATTCGGCCACGCTGATCAGCTATGGTGGAACAGTTACCATGAGATGACAAGCGTGCTATTACAACAGCGTTCATTACTGTCGAATTTTGTGGATTGTGATGGAGTAGATTTCTTGTCCTCCGATTTGGTTTCCACCGATAACGATGCTAATGTTGCTATACCTCTCAGTGAGTTTCGGAACCACAACGTTGAATTTTTTTTTAGCATCATCAATGATGAAAAACCGTCCTGTAGTTTGCATTTCGATACATAGGAGAGCTCATTCATCTCTCATGAAAGCCACGATTTTCTACGATACGTTTTGATGCGTTTTTCCCTTTTTCCAGTGATCTCAGATATCAGATGTCATGAGTAGTATTGTGAACTAAAATATGTTATGACGAATACTACTTCCACTGCTCGGATAAAATCATTCATTTGCTTTTGACACCGATTACTCAGGGCTTATAAATCACGAAAAACGTATTGCTAATAAGCACTGCTCGTTTCCAGTTTTCTCTTTTTTCTTTTTCCCGCCTGACGTAAGAGTATGAAGTTTTACATTCGCAAGCTATTGACCAGCTCCTGTATCCTGGCTGGACTATCAGTAAGCTTCCATATCCACCCTATCTCGTGATGCTCTATTACACCAAATTATCTCTTGAAATTGAACTCTTTATTTGTTTTAATGAAAAAATCTGCTCGGAAACGTCACGGAACATTCGTCGGTTTCACTTCATCGACATGGTGGATTTTTAAAGTGATTAATGTTGGTGGAGTTGTCTAACATACCGCCAAAATTTATATTTATAAAGGCCTTTATTGTGGTAAATCAAGGAGATCCTTTGAGCCATTGGATGCTTATTTGGATGCATGGGTGGCCCGTCCTCACTGGGTGCGTGGGCCCCAGAATTATTCTTATTCTCTGGAGATTTGCTGACTTAGCTATTGCGGTTCCCTGGAGTCCTGAGGACAGGGTGGCCGAAGTCTGCCGCATGTCGTTCACCCTCGTGGATTAGGGCGAGATTTGCCACCATGCGACTAGTTTGATTCAAGGACAGTGCTGAATCCTGATATTGGTTAACTCTTAGCTGGGCTTTTTGATGAAAATGCCGGATTTCTTCTCAGCTTGGGAGAACCTGCCGGGGTGATGAGTCCCCCTCCATGCATTGCAGCCCAACACCGAGAAGCACCTCCCAGCCATGACGAGGCGATAAATCGTTGAGATTGATTCTGTTGAAACCGTTCATTGATTCTGATTCATTGAGTGAACTGAATACCTGAACAAAGCAAGATCCATGAATTTTGCTTGTGAAATACAGGCAATTACATTGGCCAGAAATTTGTGTCGGATTTTAACCTGCATTGTAAAGTGGCGTTTTTATTAGATTAGAACAAGCTGTATTAATCGAAACATGGACTATTAAGGGCGCGTGTGCGAAGTGGTAGGAGGCGGAGACGTGGAATCGATCTACGCCCCTATTGCCCACCAAGCCTTCCATCCCATCGGGGTCGGCAAATTGGTACCAGACTTGTCTGAAAGGTTTGTACCACTGGCTCGATACATCGGTATTCCATTGCGAATTATTGTAAAGGCCAGTTATGCATCCAGTCACCTCCAAACGATGCTTAATGAAGTCGAATGCATAGCGCATTCCTTAAGGATTGATCAACTCTTGGAGCTTTCTTTTATGGACTATTAAAATCGGCATCTCTTCCCAATGTGAAAAAATTTTGTACATTGTGTTTGCTTAGATGTTAGGCATTTCGGAGATGATAAAGTCTTTAAAGACGGTTTTGACGTCGACGTTATTTCTAAAGTGACTCAGTAGAACAATTTTCTATAAACCTCGGCAATAAGTGATCGATATATTGATTCATATTTGTTTATGAATTGAACTTTTTGAGCTGATCCGTGGTTGCTATACTTGTCGCTGTTAGTCGATGGCTGACGTTTCGGCGACTTCGCCTTACTCATCAGAGCCGTGCTTTTGCGAGAGACTCCCACAATTATAGCAACCTCGCATCGGGTTAAAAAGATTTTCACACTCATTTACTGGGATACTTGGACGGCCCGTCTTCACGAGTTGTGTGGATCCCAGCACATAAGCCATTCGTTTCTTTCCCTCGCATTCGTCGTCCATGGTGGTGGTTTTGTTCGAGCATGGTTGCACGTGCGAGTCTCATACCGTGATCTCTAAAACAACTGCAGCTGCGGATACAGCTGATTATTGTTGTTTATGAATACGTCCGCCCAATGTGCAGGCGGTCGTCCCAGAGGATGTTTTCATTCTCTTGTAGTCCGCTCTACTGTTCTTTTCGTCCATCTGTCCTCTGTTCTTCTCATTATATGACCGGCCCATCTATGTTTCAGATTGTTTCAGATTCATAAGAACATGGAAATAAATTTCTAAAGTATTTTTTGCATGGGAAGTTTTTAGGGTACTTGGAGAAGTAGTAGTCACTAGGCGAGAGGTCCGGCGATAATTATGTGTGAAGTAGGATGTCGTAGCGCAACCTGCGACAACTCAAATGATTTTAAAAATTATCTTTGTCTTGCTGACATATATCTATAATGTTGCACAAGCAAGCTTTCTTTGTTAGAGGAAACATGAAAAAAACATCTAGACGTTTTTGTTTTTCGCATAGGTACCATTCCATAAACATATTTGTTATCCCTTATTAATAGAATCCAGCGATAGTTTGTCTCCTCATCATGGCTAGAGAGCATTTCTTAGTGTCGAATCGCGATGTACTTCAGTCAGTGTTCATCCGCCGTCACGGTCACCAAGGGCAAGAACTGGTTCGATATTTCTAAAACGAAGCCCATCTTAGGATAAGACCGTGCCAAAACATAGCTCAACGAGCTAACCTTAGCTTCAATGTCGACGAAAACAGTAAGAATAATGTTATGGTATAAGAAATGACAAGCACTTCATTTCACTCAAGCAAGCACTAGAGCAGCGTTACCTTAAAGAAACAAATGAAATCTGTTGCTATCGGGTCGAATTACTAGACGAATACCAATATTACAAATGATGCAGGTGTTGTAACAACTTAGATAAAAGGGATAAAAGGATAAAGCCCTCGGCGTTGAGAATAAATTTCCCAGAGGGATACCCCATTCATTGGACTTCATTAAACATAGTTTGGAGGTGATTGAATGCATATCTGGTCTTTCAAATGCCTCGTGGTGGCCTACCGATGTATCGAGCCAATGGTGCTATCCTCCCAGACAAGTCTGGCACCAATTTGCCGACCCCGGAGGGATGGAAGGCTTGGTGGACCACGGACGCGTGGATCTATTTCAAGCGTGTTGCAGAGCACTTCCGACCACTGCGCCACACGCGCCCCTAAAAACTTAGATAATGCGCATGAAAACTCGTCCACCGCTTTCCTGCTAGTATTTTTAAGCATTTGGATCTTCTTGCAGCAAATAGAACCGGTATGTTTTCGAAAACAAGTGGACGATCTCAACAAAACAGTCAATGTATTCATTTCGTTTAGATTGAAACTTTTCTTTTGTTCTAAAACGTGCCAGTTGTAGACTTAATGAACCGCTTCATATAGGACATTTTCACGCTTCATTCGCATTAGAGAAGAACAGGATACGTTTGTTAAGGAAAAAGCGAAGAACGTTTGGAGTTGTTTTTATCGGAGAACTGCACCTAATCAAAATCCCTATTTAGTACATCAGTAGTGGATTCCTTAAAGAATACAGCTTTTCTGAGCTATTAAAATGACTACTCCAGTAAGTGATGGAACTAAATCTGCAAAGCAATATTACTACGGCTACTAGTAGAAGATTGGTATGTTTACTTCAGAGACCTTTTCAAAGACCTGCGTCGTCTACACGGTGGCTGTCGGAATGAATGAGGAAAAACGTTTGTTTGTTCCTTCATGTTATTGTTTGTATGTTTGTTATTGCATGGAAGTAAACGTATGCTGTTTAACAACCTCGCGATTGCTGAGAGAGAAAATGACGAATTCTTCCTATCTAGTTGTTTGAATTTTATACAGGTAGTGTTAAACACAAGAAGATGATAAGAACCTTCTTTGCTGACCACATCGACGATCACAACTGCCACGCGAATCGCGTTTTTTTCTTCTGTGACTTCGTGAGGCTTTCACAGCTGTCCTTGGCTGTCGAAATGAATGAGGAAAAAACTGGTTGCTGGCAAATCTATTGCTGCAATTTTTATTAACAATCTCTCTTCTGCCTTTCTTTCGCCCTCCGCTGGAGATCACTACAATTCGCAAAGAAGGCCACGGCTACAGTAATCTTCTTAAGTGATAAAAAGGATAAAGCTCTCGGCGTTGATCAATCCTTGACGGATGCCCCATGCATGCCCCGACTGCATGCCCGGATGCCCCGACTTCATTAAGTATTGTTTGGAGGTCATTGAATGCATATCTGCCCTTTACAATGACTTGTGGTAATCTACCGATGTATCGAGCCAGTACTGTTCCAGACAGACGTGACCCAGTCAGGTCTGGTAGCAATTTGACCACCCCGGAGGGGTGAAAGAATTGGTGGACCTACTGCTCGCGATCGATACCATATGCACCCCTGAGCATTGCGCTATACGCGCCAAAAACCTCTTCAGAGCGGATTAAACATCTGGGTAGCTCTGTGATAGATAATTTTACTAGATTCTGCGAATTTTGTCAAAATCATTTCCCACTAGAATAGCACAAAGCCTGTTGATGTTGTGCATTTGATGTCTCAGTGCCTAAATGTGTCCAGATTTCATTGGTGAAGCTGCAGCTTGATCACCAGCCACCAAATCAATGCAAGGCAATTTAGTTTTGCGCAGAGCTAGTCCAGCCCGAGAAAATATTGTTTTAGAAAGAATCAGATAGTCAAATTAGTTGAGAGTTTAGCGGCAGATATATAGAGCTCTTTTATCTCGGAATGCATTAAAGGTCTTGTGGCGCACCAACTCGCAATGTGTTGTTCACAACAGTTCACAACACGTTTTTTGCAACTCATAAAGGCTGTCAAGAAGGACAATAGGGTCGAAGGACCAATTGATTTCAAATGTTTTCAGGTAGGAGAATTCTGTTTTGTTATACCATCCTTAAAATAAGACTTTCGAATAGATTCTTTGTTCCTTCCCCAGATCGCACCAACCACTGCTGTCTGCACACGAATCAATTACAGCTTTATCCCTTTACTTGTCGATGTAGTTAGTGTTTAGTCATTTTTTAACATCCATAATATCTATGGACGACGAACCGCCGTTTCTCGTACCTTTGCGATTATTCTTTTTTTTATAGATTTCTCAATTCTTTAGTAAGATATCATTTTTCATAGGTCATCTCTCTATTTCGTGAATTGTCACTCTACACGAAGATTGGAATTCACGTCGTCCTACTTTTCTATCATCTAACCAAATTCCGTGCGGGCTTTTTTTTTCATTGAAGTTCTAGTGCCGGAACTTTGAAGAGATTTCCAGCACCGACTCGAACCATGACGTTCACGAGCGACATCTTTTTACACAACAAAAATGACAATCATGTCGACATGAAAGAAACCCTTATCAATCTGCAAATCATTTGTTAAAAGTGGGCTCGTTCCATGTCTTCAAATATAACCGGTCACGATTTTTTTTCTTTTTTCTTGTAAGCGGCCATTAAACGCTAGAACAATGAGAATCTCCGGATCTTTTACGGGAGCAGCTTTCTTCTCTTGCAGAGATTGTACTAGAAACTCTTTTTTTCCTAGAGTTCTCCTCTTCTATTGGTAAGCAAGAGAAAAGACAAATTGTACCATCCAGTTTTAGTTTAGCTGTCGCCACCCTTTTTGGCTCACAGGCATTTTTTCGTTACCCTTTTTTGCTTTCGCTCCTTGCCTCTTTCCCAGATCTGATTCAAAAAACCCTTGAGTGTTTTTTCTCACTTTGTGTAATACATCGACAAAAATGTAGCAGATGAATTGCAAACATCTTCACTAGAAGCAGTCGGATTTAGCAGATGCTTAATAAACTCTCTTCTTCTTTTCTCTTGTTCAGTGCGGATATTCCTCAACGGATATCAATATGTTAAGGTTAGGACACTCCCAAGTCTCAAGCAAAGGTAATTGCTGACGTCTGTTGATCTAAGGAAAGTTTATACCTAATTATCTTCAGTGAAGATTTATTACTGATACTCTCCCAATATTTTTAAACTCTTCTGTGAGAAATTTTTTCAATGTTCTTTTTGTCTAATTTTTATTGTTTATCCTTCACAAAGACATTTATTTCAAGCCGTCCTTAACTTTCCTTTTCGATACTTTCTTGTTTCACGCCCTCATGAGACATGCGCACAAAAATCCGAGTGCCCACTTCTTTATCAGCTGAACCATCTGTAATTCCGTAAATGAGTTAGTAACTCTAGTAGGTATCAATAAACTGTCCATTTATCCCTATCCCCACCCTGAGTTGTAGTGTAGTATGAGTATGTGGTATAGTATGAGTACCTATGTTTCGTTGTCGTCGAAGAACACGTGGTATCTGATGATTTTCATACGAAGCTCTTTTCTCTCTGCAGTATTCTCGTTGACTAGCATTTAAGCTCAGATAAATTACCAGGTTCTACCACGGCATTGGTCTATACTCACTTCATTTCCTATCATTGCATGCAAAGCCTAAACTTGGAAAGCCCTGATCAACCGTGAAATATACTTCTACACCCAGAAACATCTCTTAGCTGCAAGGACATTATAAAGCTCTAGGTGGGAGGGTCTTATGTGGAATAAGCTAGATGCATACAAACGTAACTCCTACGTCATCCATCAGTAGCGTCTGGACGGTGATCGTGAACAGTTCAAAGCAGGGAACCTGCTACAGATGTATCATTCTCAGTCGACCATAATCGGACGGTATGAGTCCGTCCGTCACGCCTCTTTGTCAAAGCGCATTCTCACTCTCTCTGAGTGTTCACCACAAGCGCCGTTGTAGTGTCGCTTGTTTTACAACCGATTAAACGAATCTGTCGCCTTTTTACGCTTTTACGACATTTTAGTAGTTCTAACAAAAGCGTACCGTCATCGTCTCATCCCTTTTAGCGGACGATCATCGCCTAATATCGCATCAAACAACAACCCTTACTCGATTCACTTACGATTTCTATGCAGAATTAGGTTTACAGATATGAGTATCGCATCCAGTTCTTTATTGGATCTAGACGTCTCCAGTTAAAATTCAGCATACAGCCATGTAAATCGCTGACGAAGTTCTTTCTCAAATAGACGATTCTGTTCGATTCACGTTGTATAGGCTTATCCACTCCTCTAACCATCATACGCGAATCCTTTGCACGTCGTTAAACTAAGAACTCTAAAGAGACCCTTCAGTGACCTTTTGAGAAAATGAAAAGTGACCAAACAAGTTCCAATAGGATTCAACATTAATCAAAAGTTGTCTGGAGAAAATAAAACTTTCAAACACTAAACTATTATATGCATTTTTTCCTTGATGAGCTTACACGAGGTTGATAAAAATATTTATTGCCGGCTAACGTTTCGACGTCTTCGTCTTCATCAGAGCCGATGATCCGAGTCGATGGTCCACGCTTTTCTTTCGTCTCGATGTGGCGAAGCACTAAACTATTACATTTGTACTTTCTGTTTTATTTCTATTATTATTTATTTAGACTTACGTTACATCGTGCAAAAGAATAGAACACAGCAAAACCCATTCGGCGTTCCTCCAGTGTTCCTCTCCAATTTAAAATATGTGATTCATGATTGGATCAGGCTCCGTAAAGCTTTGTGCGAGATTTGCCACCATTCGTTCAATATGTGAGTTGTTGCTGTATTTAACAACTTATTAAGAATCTCTTAATTCTATCATCTGTAGTCACATTAATCCTTAAGTAATATAGGTGTGTCAGCAAACCCTATTCGTCGTTAGCAACAACCTTTAAAGCTAGTCAAAGGGCATCTCTCAAGAAATCATAAGCTCCTTTTCAACTTGTATCATCTTCTTGGGTGAATCCTAATTATGTGAACGTCACCATGCCTTTGCTATAATGCTTTTTTCTGTTTTTCTTTTTTCTATTTTTTTGCATGGCGAGAAGTTTGGCACGTAAAACTCGCTAGACTTAGACTTTAAAACGCTCTACTTTTGGAGAGGTTCTGGATGGAAATGTTAAACTACATGGTAACCTGGTTACCATGGTGGAGGAAGATCTTCGCAATTTACATCGCTGTTTGACATCTGTAAGCGTCACCATATCACAGAAATGCGACAAATCACTGAAGGGACGGTGGAATTCTATGGATGGATAGTGGCTGTCTTAAAAGTTTTTTTAGAACGATCAGAACCAATTCGACACTTTACCAGAAACACTGGGCGCTAGAAACGATGTACTTCCAAGGTTAATGCTCATGAGTGGAGAAAGTCCGCGTAAATAGAAAGAAGAAATTTGGTCTGATGTAAAGCCTAATGGTTCAGCCTATTCCTCATGACTTGAAGGTTGAAACTCGTAAAACGTAAGATTTGCCCACCTTTTGCATTCTGTAGCATATTTTTTATTAAGCAAAAATAAATAGAAAGGTCGCTTTTTTCTGCAGGTAAATATGATTTCAACTGTGTTATTCTTCGCAAACTTCCAAAGTGTTTGTCACTTGGCCATTTATTGTCGTATATTATGGATGCTCAAGAAATTTATCGCCTCTCAGATTACTTAACGAAAGCATCGGTATGGTTCACATGATCGACGAGTGGGTGTCCTGAAGAGCTGAGAACGCTGCAGAATGGATATTTATGAATCAAGAGAACCATAAAGACCGTGTTCAACCGGTGTCCAATAACGTAATGAGAATGAAAGACAACACACTGTCTAGCCACTTCGGAAACCACTTACAAACCCGATCACGCCTTTAGACGACGGTTGCAACACAAAGAGAACGGAAAATGTGCTAGTGCTCGAGTGGTGTGTAAGAATAAATCACCGAACTATCTAACGCTTAGTTTACAACACAAGTGATTATCTCGGGTTAGATCCTAGCGTTGATATCTTGCACTCGTTTCATTATGGTTGTCAAGCGCAAGATAGGATTTTTCGTTCACTCACGACACTGGTCCATATACGGATCACATGTAGTTGAAAGTAATGTTGCGTTTCACTTTTGAACGCTCCATTCTAAAATTGCGCACCTTTCGCTCTTTGGTAACATTCTCACATCGGCGAGTAGAACCATAGGCGTCTGAGCGTATTTTATTAAATTCGAGTTTAAAAATTTAAGGTAAAGTAGCTTTAGAAAACGAATCTACACATATGCATATAACTTAGTTGATTTTTTAATTAATTTAACTTGTCAATTAATTATGTGATTAACTCTTAGATGAATTTGCTAGCTCAGGTATCGAACGGCTTCACCGCTTCGGTGATCATCGTGCTGAGCGAAGGAGGCTTACGAGTGGGAACGGGGGGAAATCCCATACCCTCCCGAAAACACTTCCTTTCTGTAATCACGATGAAGCAGTAAATCAATAAGAAACACTAATGCTTAAAAGCACCTAACAGCACTTTTTTTTTCATCTCGTTCATTCATTTAACTATACTGATAATTGCAGGCGAGAACAGTTCATTCGTATAGAGCTATCTGTCAGGCCTGCTTAAGTTATTATCCTTTATTTCGTTCCATACGTTTCCAATCTTCATATGTTTGTATCGCTCTATTTAGTAAAAAAAATAGGACTGAAGGTAAAACATCCTTATCATAGGACAGTGAAACAGAGCTGAAATTAAATGAAATAATGATTCCATTGAAGACATTACGATTTGGTATCGATAGCTCGTGTGGCGCAGTAGTTGGAGGCGCCACTGCGACACGCACGTGGAATCGATCCTTGCGCCCATGGCCCACCAAGCCTTCCATCCCATCGGGGTCGGCAAATTGGTACTAGACCTGTCTGGGAGGATAGCAGCACTGGCTCGATACATCGGCAGGCTACAGCGAGTCATTGTAAAGGCCAGATATGCATTAAATCACCTCCAACGATACTTAATGAAGTCGAATGCATGGCGCATCCCTCAGGGATTGATCAACGCCGAGAGCTTTATGCTTTTACCCTTTTATCGATAGCTGTGTATTAAAAACAATTTCAAGCATTACTATACAAAGCTCTCTGACTTGAAGTAAGAAAAATGTTTCTTTTCATACTGTAGGAACGTTATCATGAAGCTTTCCTAAGACTAAGCTATACGTTAAACTGGTGAAGTTCTTATATAACAAAATGTCGCTTACCGCTTGTGGCGCCCGCCAATATACGCGGGATCGATCTTTGGTTCGATCCCACAATCCAGCCAACAAGCCTTCCATCACTCCGAGGTTGGTAAACTGGTACGAAGACTAATACAGACGTTAAAGTAAGCGGCGAAGAATTTAGAGCCCACTCATCAGCGTACCACCTTTAACTTCTAGCTCTTATCGTTATGTTAAGAATTTAGTGTTTAATATCCCGTTTTATTGCGAATTTCTTTTGTAGCACCTCATTTAGTGCGTCATAATTCTTTCCTCCTTCGACTTTCTCTGAAAAGTTCAAAGATTATAGTGTTGAGCGCCCAGCTTGAAATGTGTTGGTTATGTGTTGGTAGTGTCCTGTCAGTGATCGTCCTATGCGATTCAGAAGTAAGTCACTTCTTGATTTTTGTATATTTGTTAGCTTAGGCTTAAACAAAACGAGTTTATTCTACTCCATGAATCTTTCCATTCACAGTTTTATAACTTAATTCGATTATTTCATGTATTACACACCTTACCACCGCGTTTAATCAACGCTGACAGCAGAACAGCTGAACTTGATCGAACACAACGAAACACTGCTAGTGAACCGAAATTCAAAGTTCGTTCAGTTCCGATCTTACTCTGGCATTTCTTTCAGCTGTTTGATAGATATTATGAGCACTTCCTCACCTACATCTACATTTTTGTTCTTCCAGGTTTTTGATGTTATTTTCATGGGTCACAAAGACTGTAAACCACAGCTTTAAAACTTAAGACGGTCTTAATATCCCATCCCTCCGAGATTGCGAAATTTTTGCAACACTTCTCTGAGAGCTTAACTCGCACCGAAATCCGAGTGACTTCCTAGAGCAAGGGGAGCGAGTCAAATGAAGCATAGGCTGGGAAACCCACAATACGCCAGGTCGTGTAGAAAATCAGCAACAAACTTACGAATCAATAGCAAAGATGGTACTTTTCTGAATACTGAACAACACAAGAATGTTGCAAAAGGAGACAAACACTTTCGACTTCTTTTTCATTATTCTTTAAAAATAAAGTGCTAGATTGTTTTTGGGAATGACAATAACAAAAATAAAATAAATACTTTCTAATATTTACCAGGCGAACTGATTCACAGCTATATCAAGATTTTCGTCAAGCACATAAACACCAAAACCGGAAAGAGCTCTAGAAGGAAACGTAGCGCAATAAATTTTGACGCAGATGGTGGAACAAGAATACAGATCACATTGTGGGATTTGGAATACAGCTTCTCCTTACGAAGACATTTACAGTCGTGATGAAAGGATATAACCGTTACATATGGCAATCCTCTGTCTGCAAGCCCCACATAGAGAAAGATAACATCATCAGATATAAAGCTTCGATAAACGGTCCTGACTACAGCCTTCTTCGTGCGAAGATCCGATCGATCACAAGTTGGTCCTAAATGCTATCATTCAAAAGGAAAGAGGCAAAGTGAATAATGCAATAACGTCTTGATCTAGCAGTTCTAATGTCGTCTTATTATCTCTGCTAAACAAGATCGAGAATCATACCATTTAGGCGTGTGTAGCGCAGTGGTTAGTGGTGCCCTTCAGTACACACCAGATTAATCTTTGTTGCAATTCCGAAACTCAGGGTCACTAAGTGTTTTATCGCTCTGGAGATGGCAAACTGATAGCAGACTTGTGTGGGAGAACGCCAACATTGACTCAAAGGATCGATCACTGCTGACCGGTATTAAGCCCTTTTAGTACCCGAAAAGGCAACTTCGGATGCTCGAAAATATTGAAATACAATGTGCGGACAAACCTTCGATGAGTTGGAGCATGAAGCAGAAGGATGATAGTGGTAGAATCGAAGATGCTCTTAATATCTTAAGTTACTTAGTGTGTTATGATGACATCCTCGTTATCGACGGAAAGCACTTCTTTGGCCATTTTTTGGATCTCGTTAACAGCTGGCACGAAAGATTCCACAAGCGGCGTAAATTTCATACAAAATACAAAATATACGGAACACGGTACTCGTTTCGCATAAAATCGAAATGCACCAAGAAGCCAAACAGGGAGTTTACGACGAAATGTGGCACTGTCAACTTTAACCGATGAGAGAAATCTATGAAGCGATGCAGTAATTCAGTAAAGAACGTTGATAACCTTGAAGTCATGAACGATGATACAGCAGAGAGCAAAACAGCTAACAGCTTAATACAGTGGAGCATGCAATCTTAAATTCATTAATAAGCTTACTTTTTTATACTACCCGTCATCGCATCTACCGTTCTAAAACACAAGCATGTAGCGGCGTAGTGGTTGTGGGTGCAATGCAATACACATGTGGTTGATAGTTTGCCAAGCCCCCTCCCTCACCCCTCTTCCATTCCATCCCTTATGAATCCGGAAATTAATAGCATAAACGTATGAGAGGGTAAAAAAACCAACTTCCAAAATTGTTGGGCCCTTAAAGTCACTTTATCAGCCAGATATGTATTCAGTTGCCTCTATGACGCTTGATGAATTCGAATGCATGGCGCACTCTCATGATCAGTGACTGCAGCTCTATCCATTATTATCCTAATGAAGAAGTGATGATGAAAAAGTTACAACCCAACATTATCTATTTCCTGATACCTGCGCTAAGATACACCTTGGTTTCCACTTCAACAGCGGTTAACATTTATGAATCGGAGGAACTTTTGCTTGGTCACAAAGGATTCAAATGGGAATGTTTGAAGTATTCAAATTACTTTTTTTCATGACCATCTATGGACTAATTCTGCACACCGCCATCTTACATTCAATAAAGATGGAGTTGTATTCGCAGTAAAACGGTAAGTAAGCTGTACTCGTTTTTGGAAGGTTTTGGCCAATTTATGTAGAAGTCCGACATTTTTTCAATGGGTTGGTTACGTTTTTACAATGAATTTTGGGTTCTGGAAATGTAGATGTTTTTATTGAAGACTACCATGTAAGGATTTTTTTCATAGCTTTTGCATCCTAATGAGGAACTAGGTATGGAAAATAGATCAGAAATGCCTTCACTTTGAGTGTTCTTCTCCTCACGATGATTATTATGGCCTAGTCGTTTGTATCGCTTTCCATTCACATCCCGTCATCGTTGTTTTTCCTAACTATTGACGAAGTTGTTTGCTCATCCACTATCTACTTTACACAGTTGAAATAAAGGTTCAGTGGATCCGCATCTCTTCTGCTCCTAAACTTTTGTAATCACTATTTTTGAATACGCACTGCCTTAGCACTCTTGCTTGAGCCGGCTTCCTTTCGGGGATACGGTATCTGCAGTCCGCTTTAACAAATTTGCTTCAAACCCGATTTTTTGACTGCAGTCGTTAATTTCTTGATCAATAGAGTGTTTCAGCGGTAAAAAATAAAAATGAAAATATAAGATACATTGAGAAACACCATCGTGTCATTGCAGAACGAGTTTCGATTATTCATTTGCTTTCATCTTCGAAGTATGAACTTTGCCGAGAAAAAGCAAAAGAAACGTGTTTCACAGGCTTCAGAACATCAGAATTCCACCTGGTAAAACAGCAGAACTTTTATACTAACCCTATAGGCAAAAACTTGAAGGCTTAAAGTTCTCACTTCACCGAATCAAGTTCACTTCGAGCTGAGAGATGTTATGATATGATGTAACAAACTGAAATCGGCTATTATTTCCGTCTTATATGACTATTATAAAGCTCACGTCGTCGAGAATGGGTTAGTTTAACAGCACGAATTTCGCGATTATTTTTTGTAAGGCTTTTAAAAACAACAGAACAACAGTGCTGTCTTGTCTGTGATCTTACTTGCGAGTTAAACCGCATTTAATTTACATCTCCGAACGCATATTATAGTGGAACGTAACTACATTCTTTAATAACCGTGCGTTGGATCTTCTCACCTTTTGTGACAGATTAATTTAAACCGTTTTATTTACTGTCAACTCTTTTTAATGGCAGGGTACACTGCTAAATATAACTTCAATGATGCTGAGATAATTGCAAAACTCCGGACCGCAGGTGTCTGCGGTGGGGAACGAACGCTAGCCTGGCAGAGATCGATAGAACTAGCTGAGAGACAAGCGAAACGAAGAACCCGCATGGTGTGGCGGTGAACGCGTTACTCACCGGAAAGGACAATAGCGCGTTCGTTCCCCACCGCAGACATCTGCGGTCCCGAGTTTTGCAGTTATCTCAGCTTCATTGACAGGTTTTTTTAATCTGGCTCACAAATCTAACTTAACCCAATGAACAGTCCAGGATATTTCAATAAAAGAGTTTTGAAAAAGCTCAATTCATTGTTAGGGCTCAGTTCATTAGCGAATTACGTAATAATTTTGTATGGTGAGTATTTACAGAAATACAAGCAATATAAGCGGCATATCCCGGCGGTTCCGGTCACGTGGTCCATTGAAGAAGCTGATCAGTCACAAAACGGAGTCACGAAGACATGTACAAAGGTCGGCCACAGCTGGTCATCGAATCTCAGTCTCATCTATCTTAATAAATCCTTCGTCGTCGTCGTCAGTACTACCAGGTCGTGTTGAACGTCGTGAACCCCAGATATTTCGTTCACTTCAACATTTCCACATCGTGAGCATCACTTCTCCACCAACGCTACAGTCATTTGCTATCGTTTCAAGAAAGCACAAAAACATTAACAAATTACAGTTAGTCTCGAGTGACGGAGCAACAAATCATAGACCTTTAGCTTCATTTATGCTTCATAGAGATCCAGCACAAGAAAAGCCGTCGAAATCTGTGTTGAAGCAGTCTTCAGCTGACTTATATCATCATTGGATAGCTAGGCCAACCAGACTACGTCTACTACGTCCTGCTACTAATATAGTCTTTCCCAGTGACAACAGGTTACTAACGTTTTGTTTTGTTTTTTTTTCTCTTAACTATGTCTCTAACATCGTAGAAGAATGTTCTCAGTGTGAAGAAAGGCTTCACTGCCGTTTGCAACTCATTTCTGTTCTCATCTAATAGTAAAAATCATAGCATTGAGTCGTGTTCTTTCAATGTTTACGGGCTGTGAACAATATCATGGCTAGGAGTAACAGTTTGCATAACAATAGTGTAAAATACACTAAAATCGTCCTGAGTGGCTCTTACTAAGTGACTGTACTTATCCCGTTTGCTGGCTTGCACTAGTTCCAACAGCAATGATCTTCAATGTCATTCTGACTTAATAAGAATTTAGCTCTTGCTTTAAAAGAAAATAATGCATAACAGAAAACAGAAAACATTTTTATTCAGAATTCCGTCTAGACCGGCATCTGGAGCCGACAGAGCACTAGCAGGTAAGAAACCGCTGGGTAGAAGGGACAGTGCTGTTGCAAACTGTTATCTTACTTTCTTTCTCTAAAAATATAAGTTTTAATACTTCCATTTACTCGATCATAATAAGTAAAGCAACCAAGTCCTTAGAGGTTTATTTATGGTGTATGTGTGTAGCACAATTGCTACTCGAAATCGTTGAATTGATTTTTTGCCCGAGGTTATTTTATCGTACAATTTTTATCCATACGGGCTTCTTCGTCAGCTAGATGCTTTATCAAGTTTGTAGATCAACACATTATCATGTGAGTTAGCGATTTTTAGCAACAGGAGAAGAGCGGTATCGAAAACGTAGTAACCGATATGATTATTGATTATACTAGAAGGGTTTCTCTTCACGCTGACAATTTCAGGTTTATCAACGGCAACCCTCAGGAGTGGTCAAATTCATCGGATTCATATACCTCATGCTATCACTGGCACTACCACTACTATAAATCCTGAAAGTGAAAATGTCAACGAAACACTGTCTACGTCACCAACTATCATTCCTCTGGACGTTATTGGCTTTAGGAAATCCAGTATTCACAAAGTATTGGCAGAAAGTTTAAACGCTCGACCGATGACAACATCGGCGAAGAAGACTACAACTATGACCACAACCGTACCTACTATCACCACTATTGCTCCAAGCAGCACAATTGCAAGCAGCGTATTGCCCTCGTTTAGCAACAATCAACCCCTAATCATCATCAATCGGAGTTTCGCTCCACGAAACGGAAATAGCAACGATTCGCTTAACCACCTTCATAGCCAATCGTCTGCAAATCTACAACAAACTTCTATAATCACTACCGATATTCCAGAAAAACACAGCCAACCTAGGAAATTGTTCTTTACTACGACGCACAGACAAGTGAACGTAACGCCTAAATTTGCTGATACATCAACTTCAGAGATAATATCAAGGGCTTCAACTACTCTACCTATTGCAAACACAGACTTAAAATTCCCCATACAGTCGTCACTGGATAGCCATGCTACGGGAGAGCGGGAAACTCCTACTGTAGAATCAACGTCAGAAATTTTATCTAGAAGAGCTACTTCGGAAAGCTTTACCAAATTGTTAGGAAAGGACTCAGAAACATTGTTAGGAACTCTTGAAGTACCAAATAAAGTCGATAAGTCGATAAGAATGGAGATGCCGATACCGTTGCGGGAGAAAGAATTCATCATAAAACAAGTGTTTGGCAGGGGTACAAATGATAACAGCTTGAGAGAGAGCTTCCCAGAGAAGCCTACTGAAGTATTTTCGACTATGACTACTTTAGCATTAACAAGTAGTACTAGTAGTACTACCATATCCTCTACTACAAGTTCTCCTACTGCTACTACTCTCATCGAAAGTACGACACCTACCACAGCCCTTTCTCCAACAAGTAGTACAACTGCTACGACAGTAACTATTGGCTCCAATTCTACAACTTCATTAACGATAACAACCAGAAATTTATTCACCAAGGTGATTGAAGCTTTTCTTCTACTTTTTCGCAAATGATCTTATTTTTGACTAGCATATTTAATATTTTTGACTAGCAATGCATAGTTGGAGCACACTAAACAACATGCATTGAGTTCAACGCGATCTTTCCGAGTATTCATTTCGACGGGTTTTTAATACTCTTTGTACTCAGTCTATAACATCCATTAAAAGATGTTGTGCCAGGAATTGTAAGATGAAAGGAATGCTATAGATTTAGCGATTTCCAAAACAAAAGAAAAATTTCTGTCATGAGTTTGTTTACCATGTCACAAAGGATGCAATTGAGGAGGGCACCATAAGATCTATCTTTTTATCGATGCAAAAGCATGAATCCTACGAAGATTCCTTGTTTTTTTTTTTACCAAGTTAGCAGCACGGAGACTCTTTCCAGTGAAGAGAGTATTTGAGTCTCCTTATTTCTCGTGGGTGGTACATCGGACTGTATGCCTTGAGCTGAATGTATGCCTTTAGCGCGTGTTAGGTAGTCACCTAGTTCATCATATCTTGTCAAGTCTATCTTCCCAGCAATCACATTTGCAAAAGGGTTTCTACTGAAGACCCGCTTAACTGCATGCATTTATTATAAGCTGAGAAGTTCATAAGCTCTGGTAACAGCTACATTGGGATAATGGATAAAAAACCACAGTGATAGAAACCAATACTGTGGCCAATTCTAGCTGATGCTTTGAATTCCAATAGTGTTCTACATATAAAATCTGGGAAGCATATTTTCTAGAGGAGATTGATTCATTATGTATGTTTTTTTAGCAATTTACTTCGTGTTTAAGAAGTGGTACTTTCATAGTCATCAACTCCATCGTCTGTCGCTCCTTTCGAGCCCAAGCTTCCACCAGAGAATCTCAAGATAGCTAGCAAATTAGAAGACCTAGACGAAAATCTTGTCAATGGTATGTTCGGCAATCCTGGATTCTGTTTATTTTTGGCGACTATGTTAAAAACAAACAGACAAATGAGTTACACATGGCTCATATCGACGCTATTGCGGAGTATATACCTTTCCGGATTCTGGTCCTTGAAGAAGGAACGTAGAGAAGAAAAGATAAAAAACAAATTTAAAACAAAGAGATAACGAAAGAATGTTGATGTAATCAGAAGAAAGGAAAGAAAGGAAATTCTTGATAAACGTTTTTCATAAGGTGTGCTATCAACACTGACTCCACCACCGTCGACCTTGACAACATCACTATCATCGGTACAACAGATTGGGGCACCTGGAGCGGCACCACCAAACGATTCTGTGGTAGACGAACTCAACCGAGCTGAAAATTTCATGGAGGTTAGTGAACATTTATCTCTTTGAAAGAACTAATAGTTACCAAAGAAATTCTTAGTCCTAACCTCATCGTTCAGTGCAATGATTTACAATCTCAGAATAATGCAAGTCATCACTGACATTGTCGTATAACTCCTATTAAGTAGGAGCTTCTATAACAGCGGTAGAGATGAATCGAGTGATGTATCCACCATTTATACCATTCATATCTAAGTAGGAAGAATATAACCGAGAGGCTTTCACGGTTCAAGGCGGTATGAGGCGGGGGAAAAATTTTAGTGTATATCACATACATAAAAAGCATAAAGGATAAGGCGATCGGCGTAGATCAATCCCCATACTCAGTTTCATCAAGCATCATTAGAGGTGACTGAATGCACGTGTTATCAATATAATGACTTGCGGTGGCCCACCAATCCACAAATTCACTGCTGCTATCGTTCCAGAGAAGTCTAGTATCGATTTAACCACCCTGGAGAGACCGAATGTTTGCTAAGCCCTAGGCGCAGGGTCGAACCACGACCCGATCCACTGTGTAGCTACAGTGCACCTCTAACCACTGCGCTACATGCGCTTCACATTACAAATATATGTATGACGCACACTATTTACCTATGTATCTATGTATGTATACGTATATATATATATATACATATATATATGTATATATGTTGTTCATACACACATGTGTTTGCTCAACAAGAATATCGAGAGTTATATATATAAGCCACGCATCTCCACTTGCATCCGAGTCTTCGATAGAGGACTTGCTCATGCAAGCAAGAGTGATAAGGTGCGACGTTATCGGCCTGGCCGAAACGAGACGGCGCCATCCATTCAACGCTGTCTATGACACTGGAGAACTGTTCCTCGGAACATGTGACAGTAGGCGGTGTCGACGTTCTCGTCAACACGAGTTTGTCTATGAACATCGATTCATTCGAACAGCTTACAACCCGGATCGGACGTTTACGATTAAAAAGATGTGGATCAACACCGGCTTTGACAATCTTCGCCGTATACGCGCCAACATCAAACTGTGACGAAGAAGAAGTCGAAGCGTTCTACATGGACTCGGAGAGGTTCTACAGAGAAGACCATACATTCTTCAAGATCATCATTGGAGATTTCCATGCCAAGGTCGGACCAAGAAGATCGTCTGAGGAACGTCACATTGGGACCTACGGATTAGAATGGAACGAACAGGGTGAGCGGCTTTCTGAGTTTATCATGGCGACCAAGACATGGTAACTCGCAATTCCAGAAGCCTCACCGTCAACGATGGACGTGGGAATCTCCCAGTGGAGACTACCATAACGAAATAGACTACATCATAGTAAATAGGAAGTTTCAAAATGGAGGATTTACTGGCTCCCGCTCGAGTCACTCGACGATCAACGGGACTACAGGTGATACAGGTGATATATATAAGACCTCCTGCATTCGGTTCCAAGAACAAAATCAATATTTTAGGTAAGTGAACTGTCCCAATCTATGCAAGTCGATATTGACTTGGAACGTTGTTGAGCGTTGTACATTAAGTATTATCAAGCTAATCTCCCGAATTTCAGAACCTCGCGAATCGAAAAACTAGTCATTCTTGTCAGCAAGAATTCTATACCACTATCAAATTACAGGTTGCTCAACGACTGAGCCTATTTCGGGATCGATTCACTCAAAAATGACAACAGTAGATAGAAACGAAATTCATAACCCAATTTTTCGTCATCCAGAACGAAAAGCTTAATCTTAGACGACGGGAGACATTTTTATATGTCAAGTCAACTAGAACCAATCACACCGTACTCACTTAGTTATACACATTGTTTCTTTAGTCTTCTGATAATCACTTTATCGCTTGAACTAATGAATGACGGGTTTTCTCAAATAGAGATTGATTCTATTACACGCTGCCTTAAGAATTTGCTCTTGACTATTCGAAAAGTCGTTATCTTTATAGTTACTAATGGAACGTGAATAAACTTCTACATTTGAGATACTCTCCTCTTCCGTCAGAAGTACGAAGTAATTCAGAAGGTGTAAGCCAGTCAATGGAAAAAAATGGAGAACTTTAGCAATAGGAAAGATACGGTTGTGAATCCTACTGTTACAAGATAGAATGAAAAAAGCAAGACAAAAGATGTATCCTGAAAGCGATACCCGAGACGAAAACAGGGTGACGTTTCAGTAACTTTGGGTTCCTTATTATTAAGCAATAATTAGTTCTTCTTCGGATCTCTTTCATTGTGGCTAGTTAGTCCGAGACCCTGCAGCGCGTTCCGAGGTAGGGTGTATTACAGTCGGCCAGTCGTGAGGTTATGTGGCGAGCGTATCTCGAGTGGAAGACATTTGGATAGACGAAGGTCATAATAGACTGGGTGTCTGTAACTCTTATCGCTGATGGAGAATTGAAAAATAGTTTTTATAACCACATGGACATGCTCATGAATGTGTGCAGAGATTGTTCACATTAAAATTGTACTTTACAAGAAATTCTGACCAAAAGCTTACCATTAAGTGAATAGAATTTAGAAAGCACCTAGGAGACGTCTTCAACAAAGAAGCTCCGTATCTACTCGGAATAAAGTGGCAAGCAATCCTGGAGTAAATTTAGCCTCGCTGAGAGCTCGGCAAGCTATCCGTTAAACCCCATAAAATAAGTAGGCCTTACTCTATTGACCATGAAAGAATCACTGATAATGGATGTACCTTGGTGACGAACTGTACTTATGGAGTACGACTGCTGTTATTTCAATCTTAGCATTGAAAGACCACCTGCACCAGCTGTCGTCCCATCGATCGTCCAGTGACTCGAGCTGACGCCAGTAAATCTTCCATACTTTCTTGTCACGTGCAGGATTAGCCTAGCAGGTTCTGCTCGCTCTAGGTGTTCCTTGCATCATATCTCTGTTCTCGTGTTTTCGTCAAGAACTCTGACCACTGGATCGGTGGTCTTCCTGCAGTACGCTTGACACCTCGAGGAAACCAGTCACTAATCGCGCTTGTCCATCGGTTGTCGCTCATATACATTACGTTTCCGGCCTACCTGCACAGAACGACGTCTTCGATTTTTGATCGTTGACGTAGATTTAAGCTTTCGATCTCTTCCCTCATTTCTGTGGCATGGGATACTCCTAGCATTGTCCTTTCGACTGCATGTTTAATAACAATGAGAGGTCGTTCACTCTGTTTAAATAGCCAGCGGGTTTCACACGCATTTCCTAAGGCAGGAAGAATCTTGGTGCCGAAAAGATGGGTACGGAGTCAGGTGTTCTTTGTTGTCCTCGATAGATCCTGGATGCTTCTGAAAGCTCCCTAAGCCGCTCGTTTCGTCCCGCTCAACTCTGAAGCTCAGTCCTCGATTATGTTGATTTGCTGACCAAGGCAGACGTAATTGGAGGAGTCGGAGATATTCGTTCCGCTGAGCTTCCATAAAAGAATAAATACCTAGTCCGTTCCTCATGAACATCGTTTTGCGACATTTAGTTGAAGAGCAAATTTTCCACAGAATTTACCAAAATCGGCAAGCATTCGTTCCGCCTTGTTAATGTTTGGTATTATAAGAACAATGTCATCAGCAAACCGATGATGGTGTAATTGCCAACTTTTGATTTCTACTCCCATATCGTCCCATTCCACTGTTCACATAACGTTCTTGAGGATGGCGGTAAACAGTTTTGGCGATATTCTTCTTGCCTGCGTGATTAAGTCTTCCATCGAGGACTCAGATGCAAGTGTGCGTACATTGTAGGTAAAGATCGTCACCTTAATCTTTTGCGATTTAGGCTACCTATAATGGCCGTGAGATTTTGGCAGCCTCTCCATACTCACCCGCCCAACGCTGCCAAATCGGGGTCCCTTACAGGGTCAAGGGAATCAGGCCCGTTTATTTTACTGTGTCTAGCTTTTCATACCCGGGTGTAGCTTGCTGAGCTCTGAATGTGGCGGCTTTGAAATTAGAAAAAATTGAGAAGACGAGGAACTTTGAAAATTTTCGCCTTCTACGCTGCAACATCAGGGTAGATGAAAGCTGTTGAATCTTATTCGGACTTCCAAATTCTACAGAGAAGTTCACACCTATGAGGACAATACTGATGATTACATCATGACCAGAGAAGAATGTCTGCTTCTTACATCCAGACTACGTATTGAGATTTAGTAAAAACAAATGGGCCTGAGTTTGTCTTGATAATCAAAACAACTAGTGCGACTTCCAAAAACCATCCCTTATCTTTTGGACGTGACAGTCTGTCTGTAGTAGCACAACGGAATAGACCACAAACCGAAGATTTGACTAGCCAATGTTGATAGGACACATTCTTCCATAAATTCTCCAGTCTATATCAGATAATACTGTAGAAATCATAGAAAATAACCAGTTCACGTCGGGCTTATGATTCCTTGCAAAAGTGCTATAAAGGAAGTTCTTGAATAGAGAAAAGCAACAATATTGGTCAAAGCCGTTATCTTACGGCAAAGTCTTCTCGACTTCAAATGAGTTACTCTTTAATAAAAAATTGCACGACATCCATTTCTGACAAAGTAAGATCCCATGTGATAAAGAACATTCGGCCCCAATCGTCCAAAATGCTAGTCCAATTCTTCCACACACTCCCAGTCTGAGTGCAAAGCTTTCAGTCACCGGGAAAGCCGTAACTCATCTTAGACAGATTTCATTTAAAATTGAGTGAAGGACAGCCATATAAGAAAATAGATCTCAAAAAGAACTCAGCACAATGTATCCACGCGAGTGGGGGAGGGCTACCGACAACGGTTAATTAAACAAAAAGCTCTTCTTTCATATGAGTTAGAATCAATTAGAAAAAACCAAGACAACATGGTCAATAACACCCACTAAAGTGCTAAAATATCGGATAAAACTTCCCGCTCTGATCGATCCCTGAAGCATGCGCCATGCATTCGATTCACCAAGCATCGTAGAAGTTGTTGAATGAATGTTGGGTTAATAAAATGGCTAGCGTTGGGCTATCGATTTATCAAGTCAGCACTGCTACCATCCCAGAACAGTACTTTATTAATTTGCTGAGGATGCAGGCCTTCACAGGGTCACGGTGCAAGATCGATCCAAAGAGCATATGTATTTTGCATGGTATCCCCAGCCATATACGCATTCCTGCGCTAACGTACTAATCAAAAACATGAGAGTCATAATACCCTGCCGTAAAAAAGAGTAGGCAGGAAATAAAAGTTCAAACATTGTGATTTCGACTGCAGGCTCAGATAACTGGGGTTCAATGCCGATTTGTGCTCTCCAGATCATCCCCCGTGACGGGTGATTGCTGGTAACACTGGTAGAGTATGAACATGTCTGAGAGAACGATAAAGCAAAACCCTTGGTTAGAACAGTGGATAACGCGTGAGCCCAGAAAACAGTAATCGCGGTTCGAAGCGCACCTGAAGTCCTAAGTTTTGGTCATATCTCAGCATCATTGTGGTTGTATTTCAAATAATACCCTTCCATGAGAAAAGAATAGGCGTCAAATAAAAGCTAAAACAACATGAGAACTGTTTTAAGAGCATGAAAGTTGCCAGTATCGTGAAACACGCTATCGAAGAGAAGTGAAATTACAGGATGCGGAAGTCTAACCCATGCCGACTATTTAAGGTAAGAAACACGACTGTACACGCCAATTTGTCAAAAATCCGATACTTGGATATGCGGCGCATCATGTCGAGGACTACACAAAAGCTGTTAGTGAGATAGACTGTCAACTACACCACATGAATATCATTCAACCTAACCACCAAACTTAATGGACATCTGAATGAGAAAGAGAATACTTTCTAGGAACGAAAATTTTATTCCTATGCTTGTATGAAGGATCAAAAATCCGATACTTGGATATGCGGCGCATCATGTCGAGGACTACACAAAAGCTGTTAGTGAGATAGACTGTCAACTACACCACATGAATATCATTCAACCTAACCACCAAACTTAATGGACATCTGAATGAGAAAGAGAATACTTTCTAGGAACGAAAATCTTCCATATTCCTATGCTTGTATGAAGATGTTGTGAAACTTGGAAAACAAAACTCTTTATTACTTTCAAGTGACCAAAATCCATTTATTAAGCGATTCTACTAGGATCAGAATAGAAAATAATTGAAACCTTATTTTAGCATAACACCTGAGCTTTATTCTTTTTGTTATCCAGAAATAGTTTTTAGCTTTAATCCTTTATCCAGAAATAGTTGGTTTTTACTTCATAAAACAGGAGTGCAAACAATGGTTGATTTATTTTCAAACACAACACAAACATTGAGTGAATATGTATTGCATCGAAGAAGAGATAAAACCTATTATATCTGATACTACAAACCTTATCTAAGGAACAATAAGTTAAGTTATGAGTTTACACAAACAATCTAAAAACGCTAGACATTTGATAGTAATGATCCAGAGATTTCAAAGTTAAGGTATTACCTTGGAAAACACCTCGAGGAAACTGAAGCTACATTAGTAAATAATATTGAAGAGATCGGATTGTTTTTCTGAGTGAGAATAAAAATTTTCATGAGGATGCTGTAGAAGAAAACAGAACACTCAATTCAATGCCGAGGTTAATAGAAAGTCGATCCTGGATACTCATCATCTAATCAACAAACCAAGAGCTCCAATGTTAAAGCAGACTAGGAACGAAAATCTTCCATATTCCTATGCTTGTATGAAGATGTTGTGAAACTTGGAAAACAAAACTCTTTATTACTTTCAAGTGACCAAAATCCATTTATTAAGCGATTCTACTAGGATCAGAATAGAAAATAATTGAAACCTTATTTTAGCATAACACCTGAGCTTTATTCTTTTTGTTATCCAGAAATAGTTTTTAGCTTTAATCCTTTATCCAGAAATAGTTGGTTTTTACTTCATAAAACAGGAGTGCAAACAATGGTTGATTTATTTTCAAACACAACACAAACATTGAGTGAATATGTATTGCATCGAAGAAGAGATAAAACCTATTATATCTGATACTACAAACCTTATCTAAGGAACAATAAGTTAAGTTATGAGTTTACACAAACAATCTAAAAACGCTAGACATTTGATAGTAATGATCCAGAGATTTCAAAGTTAAGGTATTACCTTGGAAAACACCTCGAGGAAACTGAAGCTACATTAGTAAATAATATTGAAGAGATCGGATTGTTTTTCTGAGTGAGAATAAAAATTTTCATGAGGATGCTGTAGAAGAAAACAGAACACTCAATTCAATGCCGAGGTTAATAGAAAGTCGATCCTGGATACTCATCATCTAATCAACAAACCAAGAGCTCCAATGTTAAAGCAGACTTAGTAAACGTCAACAATCGAAATTAGCAGAGCATATCTACGGCATGTTATGCCACCAGCACATTCGGAGGCCGTTCGGTATACTGTATTAAGGATACAAGAAACATTTGTCATATTTGTAGACCTGCGTGAATGGAGATCCACTCACAGTGAGGGCGCCGAAAAATTAGGCGCAGAAAAGATGCGTCAACTACGCTACTTAGGCTTTGGTCCTTAAGTCACTAAGCGTTACAGCTAGAATATATTCTGCAGCTATGGTAAGACTGTTCAATAATACATGAAAAGAGGGAATCAAGAACAACGTCAATAATCCGGCACCTATACATTAAAACAAAAATAAGCATCCAGAAACTCCAGCAAAATAATGTACGCGAAAAATCTTAGTCACAACTAAGCAATCAACTTCTGAGAAAGAAGTCCTCAATTCAATTGGTTATTGTACTTCTCATCACAGTTTAACAATGACAAAGATTTGCAAAGTGTGCTTTAAAAAGAACTTGGAACATAACTATTTCAAGATAAGGAATCAAATAGAAAAAAACTCGAACTCTATGAGATTATTGGTTTGAGATAACAATATTCTAATTTATAAATATTAACCAGAATAAATGATTTTCAAAAATACATCTCTTTAGATTATTCAACTTAAGCAAGGTCGTTAAAAGTCGGCCGACTTTTCGATGTCTTCGCCTTCCTCAGAACCGATGATCCGAGTCGATAGTACACAGTCATTTTTCCTCACGGTATGGCCCTTGGTAGTGGTATCAAGTCGGATCTTCTGGAGTAGAGTACTGAGCACATCTTAATTACTCACGCCGAGGTTAAGTGAAGGTCGGTTTAGTAAAGTATTATTATTTCGCTATATGCTAGCTATATCCCAACGGTTTACCAGCTCACCGTGGCTGTGAGGTGTACCTGAGTGTCTGGTTGCGATGTATAACGGGTGGTTCATCTCCCCAGCAGGGCCTCCCAAGCTGAGAAGGAACCCCAGCTAAGAGTAAACGAATACTATAATATATCACCGTCCTGGTATCAAACTAATCGTATGGTGGGGAATCTCCCTCCGATCCACAACAGCGTCCACTGCCTGTGGTCGTGAGCACCTGAGGGGACAAACTTTGGTTAGGCTAACCTCGGGACTCCAGGGATCCAATTTATCCAAGGCAGCAAAACTCCGAAAAAGTGGAAATTATGCTGGGAGTCGCAAAACTAATGAAGACGGGACATCTAAGCATACAAGTAAGTACATGCTAGCTATTTTAACATCGACTGCTATGGGATGGATTGCCAACATAGAACGAAATAATTATTATCACTCATAATCAATCAACAATTGTTAAAAAGGCATGCTAACTCAAGAAGATTCGACTTGATACGACTACGAAGAGCCACATCGAGAAGGTGAACTACTGTGGACCATCGACTCAGGTCATTGGTTCTAACGAAGACAAAGACGTCGAAACGTTAACCGAATGAAATTTGTACAATCTAGTGTAAGCTGAACAATCTAAATAAATACATTGATTATTTACGCCGAGGTTAAATGAAAGTCGGTTTAGTAAAGTATGACTATTTCGCTATGGGATCATAATATTTTTGATAACGAAATACGGAAATCTCAAACACTTGGAAGAACCTTTCGTAAGCAGGAACATTGAGAAGAAAAAAGGAAACCCCCAAAAAGAAGTCGAAGGGTTAACATTTAGAACATGCAAAGACTGAAGTAAGAAAACTGCAGAAACGGCAAAGTAACGTTATTGTTTACGACTATTTAACTACAGGTACTCGTTCAACTGTTAGTAAACAATGGATAATTCGATGCCTAACAGTAAATTTGATATGCCATTACTACTGACCTTTGTGTTCTTCTACTAAATTCCAAGTATTAACGGTTCATATCTGCAAGTAATTCATACATTTTAGACTAGTAGTAAGTTGAGGGAACTGTTACGTATCTCACAGTATTTCAAAAGCTGAGTACTCCTACGTAAACTGATTTTTTATCAGCTTTTCCTTGACAAAGCACCGCTACTACTGACGACTGAGGCGAAGATGTAGACAGTAGCAGAATACAGTATAGACAGTAGCAGAATATCGACCACTTAATAGTCGTCTACCAGTTTCCTAAAATTCACAGAATTTTCTTTCGCTTTTCTTTGACCGCGATCAATATGCATTTTTTGCGCAGTGGGATTTAAGTACCTTAAAATAAATAACATTAACGCGTGGTTCAAAAGCTGTTTTCACCAGCGCACTAACTTTGTTTAACACCTACACAAAACTCCATTATGCAGACCATCGGCTGAAGAAGCCTCTATGCAACAAACGGTACTCCACATAAATCATGCGATAGAACAAAGATTGAACTTTTTCACTGTGGCTAGAATGCGGACCGCGCATGACCAACAGTTACAAGAGTGTAAAAACAGTAAAGAAAAATGACGATTGGAGGGACAGCGTCCTCTCCCCGTTCTCCTTCATCAGTTATAGACATTGGTTTACCTCAATTAACACACAACGAATACTATATTGTGGACATTTAAGAACTTCTGTGTAGACCAAGACTTAAAGCTCAGTTGCGAGACTTTGTAACCTTCGAAGGAACTGTAAACTTTCAAGCAAAAAACATTTTGACGGTTCTAAAAGCGAAGTATGAAGTAAAAAGGGTTTGCGATAAAGCCATTCTGTGTTCTATGCGATTGAAACTTCGGTTTAATTTTTTCTCTGTTTAGTTATGGAGGTGTTTGGCCGGGTAAATTGCTGACCATTCCAGGCTCTGAGGAAGGTGAAATCCGCCAAATAACACCTCGCGTTTGCTCAACATGAATGTAAAGGTTCCAAAAGCGTTCTTATAGCTTGCTGTCATAAAACTCTGTTATTAAAACTAGGGGATAAAATGCATACATATCGACTGGCGAATATACGTCCGCTACGGTTTGATTTTACCCTTGCTTTTATCACGTTTTTGCATTTCTAGCACGATTTCATCGCACTACATAATACCACCAAGTGATCAAACATTCTATAAACGTGATTTTTGAGCGTTTCGCATTAAATAAGAAATAAGAAAATGATAAATAAGTAACAATAAGTAATAAATAAATAAATAAGAAAAGACAAGAAAACTGTGAGAGAATCGTAAGTAAAGTGCACCTAGTGTTGGTGATAAGAGGAGGAGGCGCTGTTCGTCTAATGCTCGGAGTTCGTCTCCAAACCGTCGACTCTCTGGAAGTGCGCGGTTCAGCTCCAGTATCGCCAACCGCTCGAGGTATAGATCCACCGCGGAATTCAATTTCGTACTGAAAAGAAAAACCTTCTTCAGGAACATTAGCACACAAACCATAGGTAAAACTATGAAAGAAACCACTTACTTGTAGGAAAAACATTTCTCGCTTTATTTTCTCTATTTCAAATATATTTCTGTTCTTTTTTTATGTCTTGAAATCTTGTTCAATGAACCAGGTGTTGGCTTAATAATCCAACAAGGAATGGAGAGAATTTTCCCAGTAAAATAATCATCTACACCCTGAAGCATATCCCGCTCAGGGTTTTGGGTTACTCAAAAATTTAGGCAAAAATTGCGAAATTTCAGAATCTCAGCTAGAGAGCGATGTTTGTGCAAGAGACGATTTAAGGTGAAGTTTGATTTCTGTGTTATCAAGTAGTTGATGTGAGGTATAACTATATAGTAATGAACAACACTTATGGCTGCAAAATAAGACTATGAAATTAAGCCAAATTTGCAAAAACGAATGTTAAAACAAAAAATCCAAGTTATGAAAAACTGCCACCTTAACACGTTTACCAAAATCATGATGAAATAAGAATTTTAATAAATGTATTCAGCAAAGGATATAAAAGGATAAAGCTCTTGGCATTGAACAATCCCTGAGGGATGTGCCATGCATTCTATTTCACTAAGTATCATTGCAGGTGATTGAATGCATATCTGGCCTTTACGATAACTTTCTGTGACCTAGCGATGTATCCAGGCAGTGCTGCTATACTCCCAGACAAGTATGGCACCAATTTGCCGACCCCGGAAGGATGGAAAGCTTGGTGGGCCATAGGCGTGAGGATCGATTCCACGTGTCTGTTGTAGGGCGCCTCCTGTTAAGCAAATAGTTCATAATTAAACAGAAACAATGTGAATAATATAGCAGTGGATTTAAACACCTACCAGCAAATTAATGACGGTAAAATTTCCTTAAAGCTTGTTAGAAGGTGGAAGTACTCGACTGCCGCGCCATAAACCACTAAATTTTTAACGTATCCCAAAAGTCATAAGCGCGCGTGTGGTGCAGTGGTTGGCGGCGCCACTGCGACACGCACATGGAATCGATTCCTGCGCTCATGGCCCACCAAGCCATCCGTCCCTCCGGGGTCGGTAATTTGGCACTAGACTTGTCTGGCAGGATAGCAGCACTGACTCGATACATAGGTAGGCCACCGCAAGTCATTGTAAAGGCCAGATATGCATTCAGTCACCTCCAAAGGTACTTAATGAAGTCGAATGCATGGCGCATCCCTCAAAGATTGATCAACGCCGAGTACTCTTTAAGATGAAGCGTCTAAGGATTTAAAGTTGTAAGAAATAAGGAATATGTGAGGATTACTGCACTACCACCATTGTCATAGATCCATAAAAGTATATATGTTTACCATTCTAAAGAAAGTCAAACTAAGCCTAAGAAATGGTTGTAAAACTGACAGACGTGTGCTTGACAAACACTAAGAAACTAAAAACTGCACAGTGATGCTCAGATATTTGCACAACTCGGACCTCTTAGCTTAGCTGGATTTAACGCCCATTTGTGCTCCCCAGAGCATTCCTAATACGGTTGATTGCTGATAGTACCGTTAGGGTAAAAAACTTGCCAAGAGAAAGTCAAAGTGTGTGCCTCGGTGGTTCAGTAGATAGGACGTTAGTCCACGGAAAAGGAAGTCACGGGTTCACATCCGACCTGTAGTCTTGGTTTTGCAAATATCTCAGCCTCATAGTGTTTGTATTTTATTTCACATCGAGCCATGAAAAAATAATAAAATGCAGTAAATAAAAAGCTAAAGTTTAAGGAGATTTCTTTTCGTCTCAGTAAATTAGAATTTCTCTTTATGCTATTTGTTGCACTTTCTTCTTCACGCAACAAAGGGACTATAAATGAGGAAATCTGTTCAAAATGGTCGTAGCCACTACCTTAGTAGCGCAAACAAAGGATGAAGTGACGAGCTTAGCGATCTCGTTCATTAGGTTCTTCGTCTCCTGTATCACGGAATCTACCTAAACATAAAGCATGCTAAAGCAAAGATTAAGGAATAAATTCAAATTCTATTTGTACTCAAATCCAAATCTAGTCTTAATCTAATTAAATTCATCCCAGAAGGGATTTAAAGAGAGAGATGTTCATGTCAAAATGTCAGTGGTAAGACCACTCTAAACATTCTCTTTGAGATTTCTCGAATGGAAAAAATGATCTATGAATCCTAATTTTTACAGTACGTCGTGCCAAAGTCTCTTATTTAGACTACAACTAATGCAATAAAGAATTTTTCTTATAACCTTTCCAAATGTCGCCGATTTTCCAACGGTCGGGCTTTTGACGAGGACCTGAAGTTGTTGACAGTGAACCGGAATCCTTTCGAGTATCGTTGACAGTTCGCTTTTCTCTGCCGATGCGGGCACCTGCATATTCACATATCTGGTCTCATACAATTCCCTTATTCGACTTTTTGCTTAACTAGGAACGAAATACGTCTAGAAGCGACATTTACACTAAAGAATTATTTGTTTATTTTTATAATGAAGGACAACAACTCGGCAAGGGCTGATGTACACAGATGAAACTTGCCTCATAACTAAATTCCCGTACTGTTTTGTACATCTTGTTTGCCTGTTCTGCGAAAAATTCTGCCTGGGTGAATAGGTCATGTGTTGTTTTAAGAGGGCCATCTCCCCTGGTGAATAGATACATATTGTATGCCATTGATGACATCGCCTGCAAAAATATTTCATTCATCCGATTGAAAAACTTATAATGAGAATAAAACGGGCAGGATCTTCGTCTAAACACAACTGCTTGTTGCTAAGCCGCTACTACCCAATTGTGTTCAACCTCGCATCCTGTCTCTCACTGATCCGTTGCAGGGAGACTTCACGAAACTTAAATTCAACCAAAAATACTTTTCAAAACCAGCCACTATTACGGTATAGAAGCTCTCGGCGTTGGTGAATCCCCGAGAAATGCGCCTAGCATTCGATTTTATTAAGTATCGTTGGAGGTGATTGAATACATATCTGACCTTTACGATGACTCGCGGTGGATTAATAATGTATCGAGTCAATGCTGCTATCTCCAAGACAAATCTGGTACCAATTTGCCGACCCGGAGGGATAGAAAGCTTGGTGGGCCATGGGCGCGGGGATCGATTCCACTGGTGTGTCGCAATGGCGCCATCAACCACTGCGCCATACGCACCCTTATCACAGTATAAATAGCTAAAATCTCTGAAAATTGTTTAGCTTTGGTTGTCATGAAACTTTCATTTGACTGCAATGAATCACATGGCGAGGGCGAACGACTGTGGAAAATCGACTCAGCCCAATCAACCATGAAGAAGACTAAGGCGTTGAAAAGTTAGCCTAATAGAATTTCATAGCCGCCTGGTGTAAGCTGTACATTTCTAAAAAAAATGGAAAAAATATGGCACATGTGGCGCAGTGGTTAGATGCGCCTTGCAGCACACATGGGATCGAACCCTGCGCCTTAACCTTGCCAAGCCTTTCATTCTTCTAGGGTCGCCAAATTGCTGTCAGACTTGTCTGGGAGGAGAGCAGCACTGACTGGATACATCGATAGACCAATACGAGCGATTTTAAAGAGTCTTCAACTATAATATGCTTGACGAAGTCGGATGCATGGCACATCCCTCAGCGATTGATTAACGCCGAAAGCTTTATCACTGATCAACAGGCAAAAATGTTCTTTACATGAGTGCAAACTAATGCGACATCTTCATATGGAAGTTCTCTTAATGCAATAAATATATATAAGTCATTCTCTAGTAGGTGTCAACACCATCGAAACAAGCCGGCCAGATTTGTCTCCTCTTCACAGACTCGTTGAAGCGATGAGTAAGATTTTTCTGAATTCGTCGAATGGGTAAGTAGATAGGCTCATCCTTTGCAAGTCAACGGATGGCAAAATTTTGTATTACTATTTTTTTAAAACAATCTAGTAAAACCAATCTTTGTAGATCAACGGCACTGAAGAAGACGAAGACGTTAAAAAGTTAGCCGGATAAATGTTTGGCAGTAATCTCGTGTTAACAATGAAATAAAGACCATCGATTATCCATTTTAATGAAAGTCGGTTTTACGATGAACCCAAAATGAATATGAACCCTTAACTAACCTTTGCCCGTTTTACAATATCGTTCTCAGCGTATTCGTCCCACTTCTCAGCTTCGGCGTCGACTTCAGACGTTAGAAGTTTCATTTCCAGTCCGACTTTAGCCATTTTTTGCTGGTCCTTAACAATTATTTCCTTAATTTTAGCGTATCTAACCTACAAAATATTACAGACACTATTGATGAATACAACGATGTTATACAACCTCAACGATGCTGAGATATTTCCAAAACTCCGGACCGCAGGTGCTTGCGGTGGGGAACGAACGCGCTATTCCCCTTTCCAGGGGATAACGCGTTCACCACCACATCATGCGGATCCTTCGTTTCGCTTGTCCGTCAGCTAGTTTTCCATTTCTAGGACACGGCGGTCCCAAGTTTTGCAAAAATCTCTGAGCCATTGTGGTTGTATCACATAAAATACGCTGCCGTGAATAATAGTAATAGGCAGTAAATCAGAAAATTAACCCAACGATGTTAATATGAAATCTAAACATAATGAAATTTTCACTACGATGAACAAGGTAAAGTTCAATGATGATGTTGGTTGTTTGGGGAAAACGTGTGATGCATTTCGATCAAGATCTTAACATATCAGAAGTCAGAAATATTTCAAACAACAGACCTTTTCTTTGACAAAGCATGAAGCGACAGCACTATGAAAGCTCCACCACTTCACGACACACTTACCTCAATGTCCAGTGTTATCGGTTTAGATGGCTTTGAAGTGGTCCCGTGTTTCTGAAAATAAAAATGAATAAGCTAGCAGCCACCCAAATTTAATTTTATAACTCTTTTTGTCCCAACAATGGTGCTAAACAATCTTACTAACTAGAATAAGCTACACTGCAGATCCAAATCTGTAGCCTCAGGCCATTTAAAAATAGTCGAAAATACTGAATCTGTAATGTAACGGGGATTCTGTAGCGGAATAAATTTAGCTTGCGAAGCTTGCAAACTTTTTTATTATAAAAAAATGACAAACTTATTTAACGAAAAGGCAACGACAAT
Source organism: Angiostrongylus cantonensis (assembly GCA_009735665.1). Lineage (NCBI taxonomy): Eukaryota > Metazoa > Nematoda > Chromadorea > Rhabditida > Metastrongylidae > Angiostrongylus > Angiostrongylus cantonensis. Next base: position 271,897 of record MQTX01000087.1, on the reverse strand, counting down.
GCTGATATTAGGCACGACCATTTAACAAGACACCTTTGTATCAGTCCATAAATAAGATTTTATATCCAATATTATTTTACTGCAGAATTTACAGGTTAAGATTTGTTGTCTCAGAAAGCCCGTTTAGAGTCCTCCCACCAACTATCACCGAACTACTTTTCCTCGCCTAATTAATACAATCGCAACGAGTTCAGATCAACTCACACGCAGAAGTTGGACACAGGGGTCAGCATGAAATAATATTCACTCATTTCCTTACTGGTGGTTTATTCAAGCATGAAGAACC
>MQTX01000087.1:191012-268642 GCA_009735665.1 Angiostrongylus cantonensis | reverse complement strand
AACGTCATGCGAACATTGGAATGGGATAATATGGTAGTGAAAGCCGATGGTCTGCAGATACATCACCTTCGCTTTGCTGATGATATCGCTCTCATATGATGAACGACTTAGCTCCAGAGCTGAGCAGAAGGAAACGGGCGGCTTGAGGAGCTTTCAAGAGCATCGAGGATGTAGTGAAGAGAACAAAGAACACCCGACTCCGTGCCCACCTTTTCGACTCAACGGTTCTTCCTGCCCCAACGTATGCGTCAGAAACTTGGTCGCTACGTAAGCAGGATGAAAGATCACTCAGCGTTATCGAACGCGCAGTCGAAAGGACGATTCTAGGAGTATCCCGTTTCACACTAGTAAAGGATGGGATCCGAAGCTCCGACCTACGTCAGCGATCGAAAATCAAAGATGCCGTGCCGTTCTATACGCCAAACAGTCGAAGATAAGGTGGGCCGGACACGTAATGCGTATGAATGATAACCGATCGACAAGGGCGTTGGGAAAAATGGAAGATTTACTGGCGACCGCTCGAGTCACTCGACGATCAACGGGACTACAGGTGATACAGGTGATGATAAATCAAAGTTGTTGGATTAAAATGGAAAAGTACCGGAAATTAACTTCATGTGTGATGTGCCAACTGACATTAAGAAAATGACTCACCGCGACATTCAAGGTTTTGCTACCTTAACGCAACTGAAATTGAGATTGTCCAGAAATATAGGACAATACATGGGAAAGCGCGAAGGATGGAATACGAAAAGTGCGAAACTACTATCAAAACACAGGAAAACGAAATTGCAAAGCGGAGCAATAAAAGGGGCGGACGCAAATTTTGTACGCGCTCGGTGGTCCGTATGAGTCCATTTCAATTTACACCATCCACTGTGAAAAATCACGTGTGGTCTCGCATGGCCGACAATATTATACTTCGTTACGAATCTGTTGAAATAGATTAAGGCCAGCTCCGTTCCTATTTGCAATTTTTTCGCAGCTGCTTGCACTATTCTAGGCCTAACTGTTCAGCATTCTCAATTCGACATAGCCAGCAATAATAAGATTTTACTCAACTTTTTCGACAATTCCTATCATGACTGTCGTTTGATTGAAAACTGTGCTGTAAAGTCGCAATACAGGCAAGACTAGCGCACTGATTAGAAGTTCCTTGCAAAACATACGCTATAGTTGGATCGATTCTGTGCTCGGGTTCACCAAGCATTTCTTTCCTTGGAAGTCGGAAAATTGCTACCTACTTTGTCTGGATGGACCAGCATCGACATGATATAGCTAGATAACCGCAAGTCATTGTTTCAGTAGGATACGCATTCAATCACCTCTGACGATATTTGATAAAGTCGAATGCATGGTGCATCATCCTGGGATTGATCTAAGCTGATAGCTTTGTCCTTCATCTTTTAACGTCTCAATTGAGAACGTATCAAACGCAATAACACTAACGTGAAGACAGGTTGTGTTCCTCGCAAATGTTACCAAGAACGGAATTTCCCCAATAGCTAACTAACAAAATGAATAAATTCCAATTTGTACTGGTTATGGGGATTCGGTTTTAAATTCAGCCGCTTTTTCTCCTTTCCTCAAAAAACAAAATCTTGCTCGAAGGAGACGACTCTCTGATCCCGTGTAGAATTTTAGGACAACAGCAATACTGGTTCGGCAAAGCCTTCAATTTACTATAATTTGGTCAAGTTCGGTGTGGTACTCTTCATTGGGAAATCCTCACGGCCAGCGTTGAGAGTGGTGCTTCTGGAGTTGCGAGTTACTATGAATGAACTTGGTCGTCATTATAAACTCGGACGGCCCCTCACCCTGCTCGTCCCATTCTAATCCTTTGGTCCTCATAACGTTCTTCTGGAACCAATCTTAACGTTAAAGTCTGCAATAATGACCTTGAAGAATGAATGGCCTTCTCTGTAGAACTTCTCCTAGTCCATGTAGAACGCTTCAACTTTGCCTTTGTCAAAGCATGACAACGGTATGTAGACAGCGAAAATTATCAATGTGGGTATTGATTGACAACTTTAGTCGTAAACGTCCAATTCGGATTAATAATTTTTTTGAATAAATCCATGTTCACGGTCAAACCCGTGTTGACAAGAACGCCTACTCCACTGTTGCATGTTCCGAAGAACAGTTCTTCTCTGCTGTCATAGACGACATTGAATGGGTGGTATCTTCGCGTTCCAGCCAGTGAGATGAAGTCGTAGCTTATCCTTCTTGTCTGCATGATCAAATCCTATGTCGAGGACTCAGATGCAAGTGAGCATACGTAAAGATCGTCACCTTAGCACCTTGCGATTTAGGCTGCCTACAATAGCCGCAGAATTTTGGCAGCCTCTCCGCAATCGTCCTGATTGCCCAATACTGCCAAATCGGGTCTCTTACAGGGTCAGGGGAATGAGGCTCGTTTACTTTACTGTGTCTAGCTTTTCATGCCAAGTATATTCTGCCAAGCTCTGGACATGGAGCAGGGTATGCTCACGAATAACTTGCCAGTCTGTCCCAAAGGAGACGAAGGAGCTTATCTGTTAGAGTCTACCCCTAACTGCCTCTTATATACTCCCCTACCACTTGATTGTAGGCTTTTGGTCGAACAGAGTAGTAGAATATAATCTGCATAAACGAGAACACACCCACACAAGTGGTCACGAATATCTTGTCCTAAACATTGAAGGTATGTGTCAAAACGGCGAATAAAAACACGGAGCCCGTGCCCCTGAATCGATCTGCGTCTCACCTGTATCAACTGTATCACCTGTAGTCCCGTTGATCGTCGAGTGACTCGAGAGGGCGCCAGTAAATCTTCCATTTTTCCCTATCGCGGGCAAGAGTGGCCCAGTGGGTTCTCCTCGCTTTAGGGACTCGTCGAGCATCATATCTTTCTTCTAGGCTTTTCGTGAAGAACTCTGACCATCGGGTCGGTGGTTTTCCTGCAGTACGTTTGACATTCCGAGGAATCCAATCACGAACAGCTCTTGTCCATTGGTTATCATTCATACGCATTACGTGTCCGGCCCACCTTATCTTCGACTGTTTGGCGTATAGAACGGCATCTTTGATTTTCGATCGTTGGCGTATATCGGAGCTTCGGATCCCATCCCTTATTTGTGCGAAACGGGATACTCTTAGCATCGTCCTTTCGACTGCGCGTTCGATAACGCCGAGTGATCTTTCATCCTGCTTACGTAGCGACCAAGTTTCTGACGCATACGTTAGGGCAGGAAGAACCGTTGAGTCGAAAAGGTGGGCACGGAGTCGGGTGTTCTTTGTTCTCTTCACTACATCCTCAATGCTCTTGAAAGCTCCCCAAGCCGCTCGTTTCCTTCTCTTCTCAGCTCTGGAGCTAAGTCGTTCTTCATATTGATTTCCTGACCTAGATAGACATAACTGGAGCATTCGGAGATATTCGTTCCGTTGAGCGTGAATGGGGCAAACAAAACCAATCCGTTCTTCATGAACATCGCTTTCTTCAAATTTAGTCGAAGACAAATCCTTCCACACGCTTTATCAAAGTCCGCAAGCATACGTTCCGCTTAGCTAATATCTGGTGTTACAACAACGATATCGTCAGCAAAGCGAAGGCGATGTATCTGTCGACCACCGATTTTCACTCCCATATTATCCCATTCCAATGTTCGCATGACATTCTGGAGGGTGGCTGTAAATAATTTTGGCGACACTGCATCGCCTTGCCTAACGCCTCTTTTGACGTCAACGTTAACATCGTTGTAGAATGGAGAAATTTTGGTTGTGAAATTGTTGTACAGCTCACGAAGAATCTTTATGTACTGAGTAAGGAATCCCTGACTACCAAGGGCTTCCATGACTGCTCCTATCTCAGTTGGATCAAATTCCTTCTCTAAGTCGATGAAAGTGAGACAGAGCGGTCTTTTGTACTCTCGCGATACTTCAATGAGCCTTGTTAACGTGTGAATGTGGTCCGTCGTACTAAATCCTTTTCGAAACCCTGCTTGCTCGCACGGCAGTCCTTCGTCCAGTGTTCTGTCAATCCTGTTCAGGACTGAACAAGAACAGGATCTGCGTCTCAGGGAAGCAAAATCGTTTCGGTCCGCAATTGACCGCTTATCCTCCACCTGGGGACGCGCCACGTTGCCTTGCAACTAACAGGCATGAGGTCCTTCTATGAGCGAGATCCGTGAATATAATACCAATTGAATTCGTCGTTTTCTCTCTTAGCAATCGCGAAACTGTTAAGCAGCATACGTTTACTTCCATACAATAACACACATACTGACGACTCAGCCATGTGCGACTCTGAGTGGCTGTTCTTCCTCGGTGGAAGGCAGATGAAAAAAGCGGCTCTGAAGAAGGCGATTCTGCCGAAACGTCAAGTACGATTGTTTGTATGTGTGTTATTGTATGGAAGTAATCGTATGCTGTTTAACAACCTCGCGATTGCAAAGAGAGAAAACGACGAATTCATAATCCAATGCCGAGGTTAATAGAAAGTCGATCCTGAATACCAACAGAGCAAAAGTACTGGCCGAAAATCAAAGCAAGCGCCTCGGTTGGTGTGATGGATAGTTCGTTTGCTCTTAGTAAAGGTAATCGCTGGTTCGAAGCCCATCGGCGGTTCTGCGTTTTGTGCAGGTCTCAGCATCCCTATGATTGTACTTCACGCATTCAAAATATAAAACCTGATGGCGGCCCGTTATTGTAGACAGAAATTGCTCCACAAATCAATGTTTTACTTCCTAGACAATTTAATTCTGTTGAAATTATATACTAAATACTCATGCAAAGTTAGCACACATTCGCACCAAGAGGAGTAAATTAATCGCTCTTATCAAGGCACCATAACATTTTGTAGAAAAAGTTATAGATAGCGGCGCCTTATGTACTATTGCAGACTTAGCTCAAAATGGGTGCCAAGCATAGGTCTTCGAGCAGAACTGGAAACCGGTAGGAGTCGATAAGTTCGACAAAGCTTATCCTGCGAAGTTGAATACCTAACAGTTTCAAGGATGGTCTGAGGCTCAGTGATTGAATACTTTCCAACAGATTCCTTTACAGACTATTAGCAAATTATCTACACAATGGTTTACAGCAGACGAATCTCCGAATACCCTGAAGTTCGAATTTATCACTAATACTACTATTAGATGACCTGACACCAAATCTACTGTGGGGATTCCAGCACTTGTTCCGTCCGATTTGCTTCCTGGCATCCACAATCCACGAAAGTCTTCAAACTTTTTCTCTTTGTGACCGAGTTCCGTTGCTGCTTACTATTATTTTCGTGTTCGTCACGAATGCCGTTGAATGCTGATCCAAAAATTCTCAGACAGACGTGCCAGGGCGTTCCCACGTAGATTCAAGTGAGTGAGTTTATCGGAGACAAGTCTAGTGCAAAGTTCCTAACCCAGGAAGGCTGAACTTGGAAGGCACGGGAGGCTTCTCGAGCCAACACCTGGGTAGGTTGGGCGTTCGACGTAATAGAAGTTATCACTACTACTACTCTACGTGCATCCAATATCGAAAATATGTGCTGAAATTCGTTTTGTGTTAGGCAACAGTGGAATTGAATAGACCACACTTTCTCACCACCTACGTGATACAGCAGAAATGCGTAATTCGCGCATTTCCCTCTAGAAGCCTATTGACTAAGGCGTGAAACTTCATCTCATCTTTGCTCTGACAATCTCACCCCAACAAGGTTCCGCTTGTTTAGATATCTGGATCACTTCCACAACAGTGAGGAATTCAAGAACAAAAAACATTACAAACGTTTCCGAGATTCGTCAGAACCATCTAACTCAAGATTTTTAAAAACGGAAAAAATCTTGTTGTGTTATGTTGGTCAAAATTTGTTGAACAGCAATGAATTTAAACAATAACAAAAAAGTTCTGTTAAAACTTTCAAAAATGGGTTAGAAAAGCCGCAGCTTTTCAGACGAACTAGCAGCTGGTCTTTGGGGTTTGTAGCAACGGAAATGAAGGATAAAGAAGAAAACAGATCGTTCTGAATTATGTCGGGGGCATTACTTGGATACATGGACGGCTCGACGTCACTGGTTGCGCGAGTCCCATCATATTCTTCATCTTTCGGAGTTTTGCTAGTTTAGCTATTGTTTCAGTGGAGTCCCGAGGTCAACCTAGCGAAAGTCTGCCCAGGTCGTCACCACCACAAGCAGTCGCCGTCCTTGTAGATCAGAGAGAGATTTGCCACCATGCAACTAGTTCAATACCAGGACAGTGGTCAATAGCTTGGGAGATCCTACCGGGCGGTGAATTAACCCGTTTTACATCGCACCCAGGAACATCTCCTAGCTGATGAGGCGGTAAACCGTTGGGAGGAAGAATTGGATCCCACTCAGTAATTTAGCCACTGAATGTTAAGGTATCATCTGTGCAGCAGGCGATATATAGTAGAAGTCTATCATGCAAATACCAGTTAAAACTGATCTAATTTGTTCTTCACCACACAGTCACTTCACGATCAAACCATGCAAAATCGGAATAGATTTATCGCATCAATCACAAACACAACAATCCATGCAAGAGGAAACGATGACGTCAGTTTGAGGACAACAATTTTAATTTGTATCTATAAATAATTATGTGTTCATGGATAAAGGCAAATGTAACTTTTAGCAGAGTTGAAGATTTAGACACATTATAAATGCCGTTCAAATTATTCCTCTTTCAAGGTTTAAAAGAAGACTTCAGAGAGTGACAATAAATCTACCGTAACATTACTTCACACAGCACCCGCATAATGAATTAGTGAAAAAGACCACTGAATAGGGAAATATCGAAAGGATTTCTTCAACGGGAATCAATATAATATTTTCGTTGAAGAATCGGATGTTCTGAAACTCTACCACAACGGGTCGATGCAACACATTGGCGACGTAGATATACGGGGAAGGATTTCGCTTACACCTTCCATATAACTAATGATTTTTTTCCCATTAATCTAATCATGAGTAGAAACACTCCGCAAATCATCAAGGATTAAACTTATACGGTATTCGAACGCTTTGCGATCCTCGCTAGCTGCGGAGGCCGTTGAACTGAGCTCATCACCACCTTGTGATAAAACTGCATTCCGATTTTGATAATTCTCGCGATTTTCTATAGAGGCGCTAGACATGGAGTCATCTGAGTCACACAAGAGACGTGTTACTGTTTGTGACTCTAATGAGTGCTTAAAAAGTCGAAAAGGGACATAACGTGAGCCATTGAACCGCGGTAACGAAGATGATGAATCGCCACTGCTCACCCCTGGTCGAGGTAGCGACATGTACGCTTGCTTCTCGGCTGCAACACGTCCACAAGCAGCGGAATCTGATTCCTTAGCAAGGCGTGAGAGATCGTTAACCTACAAATAACCCATTGTTATGTGGATTAATGTCAATCAGCATCTATGGTGATGAAACTTTCCATGGAAACTGAAAGTCGTTCCATTCTCTTTTTGAAATTACAAAAAGTCTGATGTACGTAAAGAAAAGATAATTATTTAATATGACGGACAACAGTACATAACAAACAACAAGGTAAATCTGTAAACAAAAGCGAACGTAAAGGGAAAGAAAACAACATTTTAGAAATGACGTTTTCAAATAAATGCGCGATTTTTAAAAACTGTAATGATTACGGGGTATAAGAAACAAAGTATCTAAATGAGTAAAGCAAACCGATTGGCTCCAGGTGTCGCAGAATACTTCAAGATTTTCACGTGCTATTCGACTGGATGGATGCTGACAAAGAGTGCGACCGGAGAGCAACGTCTTGAACAGAAGAAAATCTTTAAGTTATATTTAAAAATGGAACGAAATAATGAACTCCGGTAAAAAAACAAACAACCAACCAAAGGTGCTAATGACCGCATATTACGTTCACAATGCCCAGTATTAACATGGAGCGCATCCGTTAAGGAAATGTGGTGTAAAAGACGACACACCTGTCGAATAAATCAATTAGGTAAAATTCAACGGTCCTGTAATCTCAAAATTCCGCAAAATATTTGGATCATCGGAGGGTGTCCATCTTTGCGAGAACACCAAGCAGTATGTCATCGGGTTACGCAGCACATTCTCATATGGTGACAACATGGCTAACATTGACCAGGACAACTTATACATACCATAAAAGGGATAAAAGGATAAAGCTCTCGGCGTTGATCAATCCCTGAGGGATGGGCCATGCATTCGACTTCATTAAGTATCGTTGGAGATGACTGAATGCATATCTGGCCTTTACAATGACTCGCGGTGGCCAGCCGATGTATCGAGCCAGTGCTGCTATCCTCCTAGAAAAGTTTGGTACCAATTTACCGACCCCGGAGGGATGGAAGGCTTGGTGGGCTATGGGCGCATTTCACGTGGGCGCCGCAGTGGCGCCTCCAACCACTGCGCCACACGCGCCCCTATACATACCATATACACGTAATATTCACGCTTGCGTGTTGAAGGAAGAGGATCCTTGTACAAATGAGAATTATGTCTTGCACGTTCAAAAGTCTACAGCCAAGTAATGGCGAAATATAATTAGGCTTCTTCGAAGTTACCTTCGCCAAAACATTAATGATATAAATGATAGAATTCGAGAAGCAACCCATAGAGATCAACCTTACAAAATAATGAGAACAAGGGTTTTTATACCCTTCCAAGGGCAAAAAAAAAAACGAGGCGTGTAGCATAGTGGTCGCGGATGCCCTGCACTACACATGGGGTCGATCCCAACGCCCCAAAACACCAATCTTTCCACTCCTCCGGGGTCGGCAAATTGGTTCCAAGCTTGTCTGGGAAGAGACCAACACTAACTTGATACATTGGTATGCCATCTCAAGTTGTTGTATAGGCCAAATATGCATTCATTCACCTCCAACGATGCTTAGCGAAGTCGAATACACGGCGCATTCCTCAAAGATTGATCAACGCCGAGGTGTTTAGCCTTTTTTTAAGATTATTCATGGGCAATATCAGGATGTTTGGAGCACTGTCATGATCTGTACGTACAACTTCGGTGTCAGAAGCATCTTTTCAAGAATTCAGGATATTAACTAAGAAAATTAAATATAACGCAACAGAAATGGTCTATGCACGTTGAAACTGCCTTACGGCGTTTAGGATACTGAACAATAGCGTTCTCTTGAGGTTGAAAGGATATGAATGAATTATTTCCACAATTATCGATATAACAGCAAGCTATGAAAAACATGACGTCGGAGCCTATGCATTCTAAATGAAAGTGAAGAACTTCTACAGGAAAGTAACAATTCATAGCAGGCTATGGTTAACTACTTAAACGCCAGTGTTGGCACAAGGAAAATTCCTGAACATCAAACAGAAGACCACGGAAATGAATCCAACAATTATGTAAAAAGAAATCAGAGCAAATGTAACGACCAAGAACACGAATGATGACTTCCCGAAAATGGGCTTGAGATTAACTGGGACTTATTTAACTTTTGAAATGGTTTCTGAGGACACATCGCTATCCTGAATATCGGTGGCATAAAACAGAGATAAACGAGGTGAAAGTTATCATTCGAGCTGTCTGTACTCTAAAAAAATCTTCGTCCAACTCATCTTAACAAACCTAGAACAGATTTGGACAGAAATTAATGTACCAATCGCAAACCTGAACACAAAAACAAACCGACAGAACGGCCAAAGTTTTTCGAACCCTATCGAGGTTGATGTCTAGACTAAGTAATATAACGCAAGTTAAAAAGAAAATCTGAAACTCCGCACTTATCCACGAAAACATCAAAAACGTTGCCGTATATGTGAAAATGCCACGAATAAGGCAGGACAGGAGGGTACACCATAGCAACAACTGATGAACAAGAGCTGTTAGTGAATGGCTCCAAAAAACTTGACGATAGCCGTTTCGCTCGATTGATCCAACGCACTGGGAAACGGTGGAATGAGATACATCCTCTCTGGTTGTACAGGTCCCAGCATAATCTCCATCTCTCGGAGTTTCTAGTCTATCCATTGCTTCCCTGGAGTACCGAGGAGAGCCTGGCCAGAGTCTGCCCCAGATCGTCAATTTGCCACCATACGATTAGCTTGATAGAAGTACGGTGGTGAATCCTAGTACTGGTTTACTCTTAACTGGGCTTCCAGGTGGAAACAATGGACTCCCTCTCAGCTTTGGAGATCTTTCCGGGTGAATGAATCTCCCTGCTGTACATCGCAGCCCAACACCCAGGAACACTTCCCGGCCATGATGAGGCGGTAAACCATTGGGAGGCGGAATGCGAAAATGATATGATATTGTTAGCATCATCACGTGTCACTCGGCGATGAACGATAAACGAGAGTGCAAGTGATTTAACTCAGAATTGAGCAAATTTTCACGAAATACAAAACATTTCTCTTGGTTTGTGCATTATCAATTTCATGTGGAGAATTACTAGACGACTACCAACTAACCTCCTGCATATGTTCAGCGTGCTCTCTGAATTTATCCATATATCTCTCAACCCCATCGATGTCACCCGCAACAGCACACGCTTTTATAGATGACAATAGCACTTCATCCTCATTTGCCCGTAAAGTTTCGGAAACCTATACTTCAAGCATTAAATTGTAAGTGGCAACATGTATTCTACATCGAATGAGATTAAATCAGCCAAATTATGGGAAAATAAAAGAGTAGCAAAATATTTGATGTTCTCACTTGGTCCATTGCAACAATTTGCAGTTGCTTGCCAAGATCTTTCAAGCGTCTATTTAACCGCTCAACCGTAACATCAATGCTGTCAGAACGCAAATGATCAGAAGAATCGTCCTGAAGTGGTACACAGAAAAAATCAATACAACAATGCCCTAAAAATGACAAACCTCTGGTAGAATAAGATTCGTCATTTCAAATCGACATTCTTCCAAGAAATCCAAAATTTGTTCCCGATGATGGTGAGGAGTATACGCGGAATCAGTAAAGTCCTAAAAATACGCGTATTCAGTAATTGCGACATTACAATAAGACTGATTGAAACGGGATATCCGAAAAAGCTTCTGGAAGAACTGAGAGTTCCTCTAACGTTGGTAAAATGCTGAAGTATTTTAGAGAAGTGAAAAAATAGTGGAATATACAAAAAAGAACTAACCTGAGTCATTTCGCAAAGCGCATCCAAAGCCCCAATGAGTCGCTCTCTAACTCCTACTCCCACTCTAGATGTCATTCGGACCATCTCTAGCATTTCCTAAAAAATAAAGCTCCGCAACCATTTTGAAAAAACTTTTTCACGTAGGGACATCGATTTCTCTTAAAATAATGGCTCCACTGATCTTCACCATTCAAGAACAAAATAATGCCTTTTTCACGTAGATTAAGCCAAAGTTTTAAAACAAATGACTGCAAAACGAGTAACATTTGGTGGTTTCCGTTCTCAAGAAATGAACCAATTCCTTTAAGAGAACAACTGTCCGTGACCACGACTGGCCTCAAGCCAAGGCATGATGACCTGCTTCTAGGTAACCCAACACTAAAAGCTCAAAGGTTTGCCAGACCACGGTGGTAAGCTCTATTCTGCGTAGGGAACCGCGATGTTTAGTACATGATCCTTTACACACACCTAAATTGAAGTTGTGGAGGGATTACTATTCAGAAAGAAACCTATCCTAGATGCATTATTTTAACATAGCAAATCTTCCACCCTTTCATCAGGGTTGATAATTACCTAGACTGATGACTAGGTTGCATTGTAGTACGGTTGCCTCAAAAATCTTCAAAAAAGAAGCCTATACCGACAAAGACCAGTTAAATAGAAATTATGCTAGCTGCCAAACAATTCCTGAAGACAGGCTATCCAAGCATCCACTTTAACACTATGGCCGAGAATTTTTGATAAAACTGACGAAGAAAATACCGTTAGTTGCTTTATAGCAGCATTTGCCGTAAGTTGGATCCCGATGTCCAGAGGTTCTTCACCAGTTGTCTGAATGAATCGTGACGATTCAACGGGAACGACGCCGTCACTAACACAAATTGCGATAAGTTGAAGAGCATAGCGGATCTGGAATGCACAGGAATAAATTAAAAACTCAGAAATTAAAAGAAATGCTGATCTCAGTATAACGAAAGAAATAAGAAGAACCAATTGTTAAGGTTACAACAGTCGGACTACAATTCACTTGATCAAACACTCCATCTCTGCACTGAAGAGCGCTCTTCGAATCCGGATGTCGTAAAAGTGTCTTCGACGATGTCAGTAATAGCATTGTATGCCGTTCCAGAGAGGTTCTAGCAACACCCATCTGAGCTTTTCTTTTCTCGCTTTTCAGGTCGTGTTGTCTAAAATACCAGACATAATAAAAGAATTTTATTTATTCAAGTTTTTATACATAAACAATAATTTCGATTATAGGGATGTGACACAGATCTAGTAGGTTACTCACAAACCTGTCGCCGGATCGATGAGCTAAATCAACCATTTCACCACCAAACTCTGCGAAAATTTTCACAAACTCTGTAAAGGATCGACAAACTTCTAGTCGAGAAAGAGAATAAGCCACCTGAAGAAGTGAATTAACGCACGACTTCCAATAAATCAATCAGAAAAAGGCGTAAATAATTTCCGTAACGCTTTCCCTGATTTAATGATCTGCTCTAAATATGCCTGAGGGATTTTCCCGCCTAAATCTCACCATTGTTGTGTTTGCTGCAAGCCAAAGATTTAAAATTGCTGTAAAATCTATATTCAAGCATTCTAGTTAAAACCCAAACTTCCCAGGTTTTCTACTCTCTTCTCCCCTTTTCTGTTCTCTCTCTCTCTCCCTTCCTCTTCCTGTGATACCACCCATGAATAAGAGCTGCACTAACTTCTGATTTTGGCTCAACATTGCAAAACCTACACATTAAACGACAATATCAATATGTCTCCACCTTGTCTTCAGCTCGTAAAATATGCTTCACTAGAACTCTGTCAGCCAAAAGTAATACTCTCGTGACGCTGCTAAGTAATTGCCGGCTTGCACGAACAAGCACACTTTTATCAAGAATAGGAGCGTCCGGCACCTCTGTAGAGCAGAAAGAGAGATTGGCTATTGATGTTCCTGGAATAATACAAACTGATTTATCGTCATGTATGCGCAATGCCATCACAGTGAAATAGAAGGTTGTGAATAACTAAGGAGCTTAAATGAGACGCGGGTGGCACAATGGTCAGAGGTGATCTATAATACATATGCTCTCAATGACTCGACTCCACTCCTAGGAATACCCAACCGTTTTATCACACCAGGATCGGGAAATTGGCACCAGATTAGTCTGAAAGAATAGCAGCACTGACTTCATAGAACGGTGGGCTGCGGGAAGTCATTGTATAGGTCAATATATGTATTCAATAACCTTTAAGACACTCGATGAATTCAAATGCATGGGCCAAACCCTCAGGAATTGATCAACGTCGATAGCCTTATCCCTAAACCCTCATTGTAAGAGCCAGATATGTATTCAGTCGCCTCTACGATGCTTGATGAAGCTGAATACATGGCGCATCTCTCAAGGACTGACCAAAATCGAGAAAGCTTTATCCATTTATCCTTTATAAAAATCAAAACGGTAATTTAGTTTCTTAATCACGAAGTCGGCAGTTACATCAATTTTGCTTTGCTGATGACATCGTCCTTATAACACCAAACATAAGCCAAACAGAAGGTATGCTTTCAGATTTTGATAATGCTTGTGGAAAGATTGGCATTCCACTAAACCTCACATATAGGATGTCCATGAAGAACGGTTTGCTTATGTACGCCCCATTCACGCTCAACAAAACGAATATCTCTGAGTGCTTAAGATATGTACACCTAAGTAGGAAATCAACTTGAACAATTGAGCACCAAGTTGAGCAGGAGGAAGCGAGCGGCTTGGGGAGCATCGGAGACACAGTGAAGAGAACAAAAAACGCTCGACTCTGTGCCCATAATTCTTTTTACTTCTGTTTAGCAAACACGAGGTGTTATTTTATTTCTTTATTTACGTACAAGCTAACGTTTCGGCGGATTTCGCCTTCCTCAGAGCCTGGAAAGGTCACGCTGACTGCAATCTACATGGCCAAACACCTCCATAACCAAACAGAGAAAATGCGAAACCAAAATTTCAATCACATTGAACGCAGAATGGCTTTATCACATACCGCCTTCTTTGACTCTTCCACTAAGTATGTCGCGTGGAGACCAACCGAGTAGAATTCACATAGAAGCGTCGTGTGCCCATCCCAGCAGAATAACAGTCATATATACTAGGACCTTTTTATCACTAGAGTTGTCGTTTTGAGGCCTAGCGTTTCCCCTGTACGTATCCCGAGCTACAGTTTCGTAACCATTAGAAATGGCTATTTGCCGTGCCAAGTTTCGCGACTCCTCTCTCTGTTCTTTTCCCGTGCACACGTTGAACCAAGATGTTTTTGCTACTTGGCTTTCGGTACCACTTCGTAATGCAGCCATTTTCGGACAGGTTAATTTGCACGTTCAGGAATGGAAGCCAATTTTCTATCGAAATTTTACGAGCTTGTGTTCTCGATTCTTGCGCGAGGATCCTCACTTCAACTTCACAATCTTCTCCGTTATGTCTCTGTGTCCTATGCGTGCCCAGTGGGGTATTTGGTTTACGCTTACCGTCTAGATGTTCTTTTATACGGATGCAGAGTGCTTCACCCGTTTCGCCAATGTATTCGTCTCCGCACACTTTACAAGAGATCAGATTGTACACGAACTCATGCAGTCACCGTCTCTACCATTGGGGCAAACTCTGTGCCCATAATTCTTTTAATTCTGCTTAGCAAACACGAGGTGTTATTTTATTTCCTTATTTACGTACAAGCTGACGTTTCGGCGCATTTCGCCTTCCTCAGAGCCTGGAAAGGTCATGTTGACTTCAATCTTGGGTTGAGCAGGAGGAAGCGAGCGGCTTGGGAAGTATCGGCGACACAGTGAAGAGAACAAAAAACGCTCTACTCTGTGCCCATATTTTCGACTACATGATTCTTCTTGCCTTAAGGTATGCGTCAGAAATCTGGTCTTTGCGTAAGCATGATGAAAGATCACTCAGCGTTATCAAACGCGCAGCCGAAAGGACGGTGCTAGAAGTATCCCGCTTCACACAAGGGATGGAATCTGAAGCTCCAACCTGCGTCAACGATCAAAAACCAAAGATGCCGTTCTGCACGCCAAACAGTCAAAAATAAGGTGGGCCGGACAGGTAATGCGTATGAATGACAACTGGTGGACAAGAGCCGTTAGTAATTGGATTCCTCGGGATGCCAAACGTAATGCAGGAATGCCACCGACCCGATGATTAGAGTTCTTCACGAAGAGTGTTGAAGAAAGATATGATGCTCGACGAGTCCCTAGAGTGAGCAGAACCCACTGACTGGGTTACTCTTGCACACCACAGGGAAAAGTGGAAGATTTACTGGCGCCCGCTAGAGCCACTCGATGATCAACAGGATTACAGGTGATACAGATGAACCATGAAAATTCACAATGCTTATCCTGTGATGACTGTAGAAAGCATCACTAGCATTAGCAACGACAACCGATGAGCAAGCGCCGTTAGTGAATGGACTTTTAGGGAATTCAAACGTACTATGGGAGGACCACCGATCTGAGGTCAGAGTTTTTCCACGAAAGCCTTGAAAGAAAGGTATGATGATCAACGATCCCTACACCTAGCAGAGCCCACTTTGCTTCTCTTGCATGCAACAGATAGAGATGACAGGTGTTACACGTGATTCCATAAAATAGAGCAGATTTCGGACAGCATTACACCCACAGAATGGTTTGATAATGGTTACATATCAAAATTTTTCTGTAACTCGATGAACAATTCAAGCAGTCACTATTACGAAATTCGTCGCTTTCAACGACTGCATTGTACGTACCGGCCAACCGCGCTTCGTGACAAGCATCATACATCTCCGGTTGAATATCTGGATTTTCATCGGCAATCGTTTCTCCAACGGCTACGAACCGCTCGATAGCAGCTTCCACAGCGCTACCAACCTTTAAACCCAGTGCAATTAAATAGTGTACAGAAGAAAAATATGCATGAAGGTGAAAAGCCAACTTTTACAATAAATGTGAAAATATACCTTTAGAGCGGAACGAATCGCCCTCTCAGATTTTGGCTTACCATTCGTTAGATAAGATTCCTTGAAATTCACGAGAGTGGTGATCTTAAGATGTAAATTTTAAAAACCACTGTAATCGACAAGAAATCTTAACGGATATTTGGATTTCAGGTCAGTTCATTGTCACCTTTTACACAACAACTTGTTAATACCAAAGATAATGTCTTCAAGAGTTCACAGCTCAGTGATAACCAATCCTCTAATCATTTTAACATTTTCCTCACAGTATGTTTCACCCATACCATTGACATGTTGCCCAAATGGCATCATTTCCCAATTTTATGCCGTTTAGATGGTTCAAAGTAAAAAAAAGCTCTCGGCGTTGATCAATCCCTGAGGGATGCGCCATGCATTCGACTTCATTAAGTATCGTTGGAGGTGATTGAATGCATATCTGGCCTTTACAAAGACTCGCGGTGGCCTGCCGATGTATCGAGCCAGTGCTGCTATCCTTCCAGACAAGTCTAGTACCAATTTGCCGACCCCGGAGGGATGGAAGGCTTGGTGGGCCATAGGCGCATTTCACGTGCGCGCCGCAGTGGTGCCTCCAGCCACAGCGCCATACGCGCCCCTTTGATAGGGGCCATATTCCGAAGAGGTGGTTCAACGTAAAAATGTTACTAAAATCATAGTGGAAAATCAGGAGCTAGGATTTCACAACATCGCCACCTACTATGAGAAGATAGCAATAGCAAGAATATCACTGAAATCTTTGCTTTGTCTTTCTATTAAGAAGGATATCTTTGATACCTTCATTGCAACTGTGTAATAATAAAATTATTGAGAAAAAAACAATATACGAGAATATGCACAAAGTGAAAATCACCTGAGAAACCAGTGGCACCAATGTTTGTTCGATGGACTTCGTCTTGATCTCAAGAGCCCGTGCATCCAAGCCGAAACTCGTTCCACTACTGACTCCACCGTGGTCCCCCGGATGAGGATGTACCAATGACATACTTGAAGAACATCTTCTTTTAAACGTTAACTACGTCCAAAACAATAACACGTAGGTCGCGTTCTTGAAGAGGAAGTTAGTGAATCAGTACTGGATTACTGCGTGATATACTGTGCCACTCTAATATCATAAATAAAAGAACGATGGTGCTCTTCAGAAACGTCAATAAAAGAGGAAATTGAAAAGCACGATGGATCTAAGGTAATGAATTAGAAATTTCACAATTCTAGAGCACAATAGAAGGATCAAGAAACCAAGAAAATCTATTGAAGTGTTAACCGATGAGAACGCGCGCTAAGTGTAAGTTCTGCCGTGGTAATAAGTGTAAACCAGAACCATCCCATGATTTGTTATACAAATGAAAAAACGATCAGCTGGTTAACCACTTCGACGTGGAAAACTATGAAAACCTGATCGGTAATATTGGCCACGTTTTCCCATAAACAGCATAAATAAATATATATATATATATATATTACAGATGGTTGGTCTACGGTTTGAATCATGAAGTGACAATAAAAAAAGGATAAATCAAACTCTCGGCGTTGGTCAATCCCTGAGAGATGCGCCATGCATTCGACTTGATTAAGCGTTGATGGAGGTGACTGAATGCATATCAAGCCTTTTTATGAAACGCGGTGACCTACCGATGAATCAAAGCCGTGCTGCTATCCTCCCACACAAGTCCGGTACCAATTTTACGATTTTGGAGGGATGGAAGGCTTAGTGAACCTGGGGCGCGGAGGTCTATTCTATGTGTATTGCAGGGCGCCTCTGAACACTGCACGGTACGCTCCCTATGAAAGAACAATAAGTAGAGACAACGAGTAATCCCGCGACCGACTTTCTATTAACCTCGGCATTGATCAAGTAATTCTTTATATTCCTGTTGAACAAACGCGTAGAGACAAGTAGGGACAACGAGTAATCGCCATTCCAAAAAGTAGAAGATGAACGCACTGCATAACATTTAAGCTTCGATGAGTTATCGAAGTAAGCCATTCTACTAAGCGTAAAAACTACCGTATGTCCCTTCACTTCACTCCCGCTCAACAAATCAAATTTGAAAACAACATTTGCAAACTCTACTTTGATTTGTTAAAACACTTCCTTTAGTTTAATATTACGAAAAAGTGAACTAAACCTGGCAAAAGTTTAACCTTTATAGTGTAAGTAAAAATGGGACTTCATCTGTCACATCGCCCTCAAGTGGCTAGTCGGATAATCCAAGGTGTCCATTTCTAATGGAAAATCACTAGTAGCAAAGTAGGAAACTTACCACCCATGCAGAAATGTTAGCGAATGAGTGTGGTGGAAACCTGGAAACGGCTATAAACAGCTTTCTGGCGTTCTAAGAAAAACCATGCCTAACCAATTCTTCGTACGTCAACGAAAAGACAAATCGACTGAACCTCAAGCTCCAGCTAAAATCACACACGAACTCGACTACTTCCATAACGGTTGTAAGACAAAAAATACAACGGAATAATTGTAGGACTTCATATGTCACGGAGAAACCTGTCACAGCGTAGATCTTTTTTTTTTGCGAAATACAAGGGCTATCGAACGTTTGTAGTGAAAATCTGAGAACATTCTTGCACGGCTAGAAGACAGATTGTAAACCAATGGCACAACTCAATAGACGAACCCAACCACCTCCTAAATAATGGCTGCAAAAACAACAAAGAGAATAGGAAAGCAGCTGGATCATAGAAGACATAATGACCATCTCTATAGGTATCCGAGAACGCGAAATACAAAATGGTGCATGAAATCCTGTTCTGGTAATTCACTACCACAAATTGGTCGGTTAGTATTGTTGAATACTGTGTACGATACACACCTACCAACGGCTTACAGCCTCATCGTAGCTGGGAGGTGTTAATAGGTATCGCGTTGCAATGTAAAGCGGGAGGATTCGTCCTCACGGCAAGGTCTCGCGAACAGAGAAGGAATCCGACGTTATCATCAAGAAGCGCAGCTAAAAGTAAACCAGTACCAGGATCCATCACCGTCCCAGTATGAAACTAGTCGCATGATGGCAAATCTCCCTTTGATCCACAACGGCCGCGACTGCCTGTGCTGGTGACGACCTGGGGCACACTGATCGGGCCGACCTTGGGACTACAGGGAAGCACAATGACTAGACTAGCGACTCCGAAAAAAAAACGGAAATTATGATTAGTCGCGAACAACCAGTTAAGACGGCTCATCCAAGTATCCAGGTTAGTATGCGATGCACAACGGAAACTAAGAGAACACAAGGTTCACCTGCACTGAGGATTACGGACCTTTTCGAAATACCAGGAGCAAAAGTAATAACCATTAAGGAAAATAATTACAAGACAAAAAAAACAGTGAAGAGACATATTTCTAACTATCTTACTGGCCTTATTCGTCATACGGATAAAATCTGAACGCCAGCACATTAATGTTTACCATTATGAGGTTTAGAAAGTTATTTTCCTAGAATCCAAGAAGCTCGTTCCAGAATGTTCCCAGTTCGTCGCTACTGGAAGTCGACGGTGCTGATAGCGGTGTGGTTTCTGGACCCGATATAGTGATAAACGTAATCCCCGCTCGAATCGTTTTTGTTTCATATTTCCTGATATTATATAACCTCCCAACGGTTTACTGCCTCAACGTGGCTGGGAGGTGTTACTGGGTGTCGGACTGCGACGTACAGCGTGGGATTAAACCCTTGGCAGAGTCTCCCAAGTTGAAGAGGAGTCCGCCGTTTCCATCAGGAAACCTAGCTAAGAGTAAATTAAAACCAGAATGCAGTGGCAAATCTCCCATTGATCCACAACGACCGCGAATGCCCGTGGTGGTGAAGACCTGGCGCTGACTTTGGCCAGGCTGACCTCGGGATTCCAGGAAACTACAAATGACTTAACCAGCAAATCTCCAAAAAATGGTGATAGTGAGTAGGACCGCACAACCAGTGAGGACGGGCCGTTCAAGTATCAAGTAAGATATTATATGAAGTGTCATGGAACCTTGTAACCGCATCTTTCCGTCATTCCTTTGTTTTACATCTGTCATCTAAGAAGGTACTCAAATTTACGTCTGTTCAGCTGCTGCTTCAAGTTTTGTTACTCATTACCCCTGAATGCTGGGTGCTGAAGCCCCTTGGAATTCTCGGATAACTGTGCTAAGGCGTCAGCAGTTCTTCACCACAGGCAGTCACCGGCCATTGTGGATAAGAGGAAACTTTTATCACCCAAGAAATTTCCCTATCCTGATGGGAAAGGAAGCCTGGTCAGCCTTGAATTAAGCTAGCTAATTACCGTGGGCTATTGAACGAAATCTCTAACCACTGCGCTTCGCGCGCTCCTTTTCCCCGTTGTACAAAACAACTTTGGTCCGAGTGTAAAATGAAAGGACTTCTTTTACAAAAACCTTCCTTTGGTTAGATAAGAATTTTTTTGTCATTTTTATGATGAATAATCGTTAGCTTTCTTCATTCAGCGATGGAATGCTATAAACAACGACTAGAAAAGTTCTTATGAACTGATCTTGTTGAGCCGATGCGAGTTTGGTATCCTCGACACCTTATACCGACCTCACGTCGGCTCAAAAAGATCAGTTCATAAGAACAGATAAACAAATATATCGATTATTCAAACCCAGATCTATACAAAGTCGGTCTTTTGAGTGATCAGAGAAGTGTTTCGAAGATTTCGTTCACCGTGTTCACCGTGTTCATTATTGAGTTGAAACCCTCAAAAAGACTACCTCAAGAAATATGAAAGTACGAAAACCCAGACAGAGCTAAAGTCGTTGCTTTGTTTTTGCTTGCAAGAAACTGAATTTACATTTTTTTCGTTAATAATTTAAGAAGGAAGCAAGTTCAAATAACAGTAGATAGATTGATTCTGACTGTTCTCACATTTTCGTTTAACCCCTCGGCTTTGCACTTAACATAATGTAAGAAATTTTGTAGCAGACCTAAATCCTGGTTATTTCTAGGTTTAGGGTAGGACATAGCGCTACACCAAATTGGTTCATGGCTAAGGAATAAAGATTTGAAGGAAAGAAATTTGTTCGACACAAGAAGAACAAGCTTATAACAGCAATTGAAATGTATTCCGAATTCGCTTATGATCTGAAACAATTACCCCAAAGAGTACAGAGATTTTTAATTTGAAAATATAGATGAACATTAAAAAAAGCTCTCGGCGTTCATCAATCTCTGGGAGATGTGCCACGAATTCGACTTCATTAAGCATCGCTTGGAGGTGACTGAATTGCTGCTATCCTCCCAGACAAGTACCAATGTGCTAAACCCGAAGCGATAAAAGGCTTGGTGGGCCGGGGGTGCGGGGATCCATCCCAGGTGTATAGCAAGGCGCGTCCAACCACGGCGCTAGACGCACCTTATAGGTTACATACTCTTGTTAAACACTACAGTATGACTATGTCATTAAACGTTCAACACAACACAATCGTAACACATAAAGGACAAAGAACAAAGCTCTTGGCGAAGACCAATCCCTGATAGATGGGCCATGCATTTGGCTTCACTAAGTATCTTTAGAGGTGAACGAATATATCACTGACCTGTAGAAAGATTTGTGATCACCTATCAAGTCAGTGCTAGTGTTTTCCCAAACAGATGTAGTTCCGACTTCCCGACTCAGGAGGAATGAACGTTTTGGTGAACTAAAGGTGCCAGATCGAACGAATGACTACATTTATGTAGTACAAGTAACTTCTAACCACTGTGCTACGCGTGCTCGTATAAAAAAAAATAAGTGCTACTTAAAGATAACAGTCCAACTACATATGAATGTGTAAGGATGCAAGCCTAAAATTTTAGAAAACACTGAACGAACACTGAAACATCAGTGAACATGTTTCAGGTTTTTTTTTCTGCCAGATCGAACGAATGACTACATTTATGTAGTACAAGTAACTTCTAACCACTGTGCTACGCGTGCTCGTATAAAAAAAAATAAGTGCTACTTAAAGATAACAGTCCAACTACATATGAATGTGTAAGGATGCAAGCCTAAAATTTTAGAAAACACTGAACGAACAGTGAACACATCGGTTTATTTTGCTGGCACATCTTGAAGTAACTTCCACGACCGACTTTCTATTAACCTTGGCATTGATCAAGTAATTCTTCGTATTCTTGTTGAGCAAACGCGAGGTGTTATTATTTATTCTTTATTCACAAATAAGCTGACGTTTCGGCGGACATCGCCTTCTTCAGAGCCTGGAGACAGGCGATCCACTTTCTTCGCCGCTGCCTAAAACACCGAGTCGTCCCAAAACACGTTGGTTGCTGTTCGAAACATGTTTCTTACAAGCGCCCTTTTCGTGTGAGAGGGTGTGGGGGTCCTTAATCACTATCGCGCGAAACGATACAGCTCAAACCTCACGGAAGTGCAAAAACGCGGCATGCGAGAGGTACGAGAGCTGATTAGGTCAAAAAACATAAGACTATCCGTTAGTGATAAGGGTGGAGAGTTTGTTGTAATTCCCCATCAGTTAGATGTAGACATAACGAAAAAGCATCTTGAAGATGCTTCACTTTATCGGCCATCATCTGAGAAGGAGTTTAAAAGTAAATACCGAAAATTGAACCACGAATGGGCCAAAATGGCAAGGGCTGCTGGTTTAAAACCATCAGTTATCTCTCAACTTAAAGTTGACTTACCAACATGCCCCGTCTTGTACTTACTTATAAAAACTCATAAGTTAGTATCCAGCGATGACCTAGCGTCTACCGATCCATCATTGTTTAAGGTTAGACCGATCATTAGCTGTGTAGACGGGCCAACGGATAGGATAACATGGTTTTTAACCTTAATATTTAACCAGTTGTTGAAACATATTCCAGCCCATCTTACAAATACCCAGATGTTTCTGGATCGTCTGCGTTCTGCGCAGCCCAACAGTGCGCACGTGATGGAGTCATTCGACGTTACCGCCCTTTATACAAACGTGTCGAATGACTCCGCAATGCAAGCCATATTCGAACTCCTTACACAGCACGAAGGAGAAATAAACATGTATGGCTTCAAGATAGAGCAGTTGATGGCACTCTTAAAAGAATGCTTGAACTGCTCAATCTTCAGATGGTCCGGAAATTACTACGCTCAAATAAGAGGGTTGGCAATGGGACAGCGACTGGCACCAAGTCTTGCCATTGCTTTCATGTCTAAGGTGTAAGCACCAGTGACCGATCTCGGGCCACTACTCTACTGTAGATATATAGATGATTGTTTTGTCGTTTGCTCAACACAAGAGGAAATGGACAAATGTTTCGAGTTGTTAAATGAACAGTCAGAGTATATCAAGTTTACCCGAGAAAAACCGAAAGAAAACTGGCTTCCATTCCTGAACGTGCAAATTAACCTGTCCGAAAATGGCTACATTACGAAATGGTATCGAAAGCCAAGTAGCAAAAACATCTTGGTTCATTACCTCTCCTCTCACCCCTCTCACACGAAAAGGGCGCTTGTAAGAAACATGTTTCGAACAGCAACCAACGTGTGCACGGGAAAAGAACAGAGAGAGAAGTCGCGAAACTTGGCACGGCAAATAGCCATTTCTAATGGTTACGAAACTGTAGCTCGGAATAGGTACAGGGGAAACGCTAGGCCTCCAAACCACAACTCTAGTGATAAAAAGGTCCCGTTTTTCCTACCCTTCATCTCAAATGATGTAAGCGCAGCTATAAAACGCTGTTTAAGGGTAGGTCTACAGAACTCGGTAAACGTAGTTGAAACGCCACCGAGTAATCTGAGGCGCCAGCTAGTTCGTAACCGCCTATATGACCGTCTAAGTGCAACGCAAAATTGCATAATTTGCCCTAATTGAAGAGACGGTGATTGCATGAGCTCAGGTACAGTTTATCTGATCTCATGTAAGGCGTGCGGAGACGAATACTTTGGAGAAACGGGCAGACCCCTCTGTGAAATTTTGGTTTAGCGTTTTCTTTGTTTGGTTATGGAGGCGTTTGACCGAGTAGATTGCTGTCAACTTGTGCTTTCCAGGCTCTGAAGAAGGCGAAGTCAGCCGAAACGTCAGCTTATTTGTGAATAAAGAATAATAATAACACCTCGCGTTTGCTCAACAAGAATACGAAGAATTACATCGGTTTATAACTTCGACGACAGCAGTGCTGCTAGCCACTTCAGGATTCCGAAAACTTCATGGACATCGCTTGAGCAAAGTTTATGTTGTTAAAATGTATTGGACCGCTACTAGGCTGATTTTAGTTCGTGACCTAAATTCCCTCAGAGATACCCTCATGGCGCACATATAACAATAACAAAACGACTAGAACGTCGTATAAGCATAAAATGTAACGAGTCTCAGTCAACAATGGACGAGATATTCATTTAACGCTTGTGGTTCAACACTAGTTGATTTCCAATCGCAGCACGAAAATAATGTCCGCCTCCAACTTCAAGCCGATATAACAACAACTTGAAGTAAACTTGACTAACTGCTTTAAAAAGTATATGAAAGACCCATAGTGCTAATAGGATGCAATTAGGATTCTCAGGTGCTCACCGAACGAATTTTGATGTCTCAAAAGGCGCTCTATGGCCGAGAAAGGGAGAGAGAGTGTGCTCGTTCAGGATTTCCAAACGTTGACATTCGTCTTCAGTGCCCTACGAATGATAAAACAGCAATCTTGAAAACCAAATTTACTCTTACATAAATAGAGAAAAGTCTCTTCTACAAATCGATCACGTTTTGAAGTCCTCAAATTTTATTGGCATCGAAAAACCATTAGCGGTTTTTGAAGAACCAGCAACAACCGTTTAGTGCTAATGCTGACTTATCTCGAATTGTTGGCTATCCCGAACCTGTTTTACGCCAGTGTGATATCCATTTTCTATGACGAATTCGTGGCGTTGAATCGGCAAAGATTAATGCGATGAAACGCGGAAAAACTCCATAGCGTAATTACCTTACAAAACCAACCAACCAAAAACTATGCATGGATCTACCTCATAGAGGGATCTCAAGGGATGGTTGTGGGTAAAAGTCGAAAAAGGTAAAAGGTACGGTAAAAGAAATAAGGAAAAAGATAGTGAATTGTGATAAGGGAAAAGCAATCGAAAACGAGGCAATACTTATTGAGGTCACTCATATCCATTAAAATCAAAGACCCCTCTACTTTGAGCAACTGTAGCCACATCCGGAAAAGATATCCTGCTCTTCCTGACCTCCAATCATCGAAAAATTCGTCTAGGAAATGGAATTATGAACTCATAGTAAAGACCTTGGTAAGAAAAACTTTCACAGTCATACATCGATCTATTTGCAGGTTTTTCTTTTTCAGTTAGTTAACTTTAGTTTTTAGAAAAACTTTAGTTTCATAGGGCGCGTGTAGTTTCATAGGGGGAGGCGCCACTGCGGCGCGCTCGTGAAATGCGCCCATGCCCCACCAAGCCTTCCATCCCTCCGGGTTCGGCAAGCTGGTACCAGACTTGTCTGGGAGGTTAGCAGCACTAGCTCGATATACCGGCAGGCCACCGCGAGTCACTGTAAAGGCCAGATATGCATTCAATCACCTCCAATGATAGTTAATGAAGTGGAATGCATGGCGCATCCCTCAGGGATTGATCAATGCCGAGAGCTTTATCCTCTTTTATCCAGTTAGTTTACAAAAGACAAAACATAGTGATGACGTTATGAGGAAAACCGTTTATGGTGTGTTAGTTGGCCAGTGGATTGGAGAGTTGGTCGGATTTCTCTTTTGTCCGCCAACTGTACGTGGAATGCTCGACTTTGTATAAATTTGCCACGCGGGACTTTTTTCCGTAACTGCCGTGGACAACCTCGAGTTTAGGTTATAACAGTTTATAGCAATAACAACAGTACAACAATAATATGTAATATGTGACGATATTTAGCTCACTGGAATTATACGAACGAGATTGAGATGAGAACAAGTGATGCAACTAAAGGAAGCTAGTCGGACACTCGGGCTGAGGCACTGATGAACGTGGTTGGAGGCGCCACTGCGGCGCGCTCGTGAAATGCGCCCATGCCCCACCAAGCCTTCCATCCCTCCGGGTTCGGCAAGCTGGTACCAGACTTGTCTGGGAGGTTAGCAGCACTAGCTCGATATACCGGCAGGCCACCGCGAGTCACTGTAAAGGCCAGATATGCATTCAATCACCTCCAATGATAGTTAATGAAGTGGAATGCATGGCGCATCCCTCAGGGATTGATCAATGCCGAGAGCTTTATCCTCTTTTATCCAGTTAGTTTACAAAAGACAAAACATAGTGATGACGTTATGAGGAAAACCGTTTATGGTGTGTTAGTTGGCCAGTGGATTGGAGAGTTGGTCGGATTTCTCTTTTGTCCGCCAACTGTACGTGGAATGCTCGACTTTGTATAAATTTACTTCCTTCGATTTCTACTATAAGTGTTTCTAACTCCACCTCCGTCCAGACTTTCTTTTGCAATACCTTGTAAAGGGAGTGTTTCACGGACTTTATGAGACGTTCGTAAAATGCCCCCTGCCACGGAGCATACGGTGTTATTGTCTTCCATGTAATTCCCTTTGTTGCCACGGTCTTTGCAAGCGTAGAGTCTTCAATAATTGGGAGGATGGCAGTTCTTAGTATTTGCTCTCGTCGAGAGAAGTTTGACGCGTTGTCCGAAGTGATAGTGGAGGGTACTCCTCTTCTCGCAAAGAATCTTCGGAGCGCTAATAGTAGTGCATTTGTTGACATATTGTGCACCAGTTCGAGGTGAAGCAGTCTTGTGGTTGCACATGTGATGATTATCCCGTAGATTTTTCTTATGTCGTCGTCGTGCTTAACTGATAGTGGACCGAAGAAATCTATTCCCACATGCTCGAATGGGTGTGATCGTACCACCCGCCTAGCAGGTAGATCCTCCATTGTTGGATATTTGTATGGCAGGCTATTCATTCTTTGACAGGGCACGCAGCGTCTTATGATTTTTCTTGTCAGGCTTCTTAACTTATCAATCCAAAATCGTTGTCTGACTCTGGCCATTGTTTGGCTTGCACTGCAGTGGAATGGCAGGTGTGAGTCGTGTACGATAATTTCTGCGAACGTAATTTTATTTTAGTATTATTTATAATGAGCATAGGTTGGCGTGTTTCGATTGGCATATTGGTATGTCCTAGTCGTCCTTTACAACGGATGATCCCATCGTCTTTAAAAACATCCAACTTCATAATAGTGCATCTGTTGATGATTGCGGACTAATGCATTAAGTGCCGTTTTATACTCTGGTGCTGTAAGGTACGGTTTTGATGATGTTGCATTGAGTTCTGGAACGGTCTGACAAATTCGATCTCTCAACTCTGATCGTAGCTTTGATGTTATTTTGCTTATGTACCTAAGTACATAAGCCATGGTTCGCTGCGATGATAGAAGTCGGTTATGCTGTGCCCAATCCCGTAGCTCGCCTTCGAAGGCTCCGAGAGTGAGTATGGTGGTATAATTCTCCGGTTCGCTGTTGTTGAGCGTTAGAGTGAAGAGACTAGCGTTGCGGTGGCTTAATGTTTGCCTCATGAATTTAGGTTCTTTCCACCACATGTGGTTTTCTAGCTCGTATTTGTTGAGCCCTCTAGTTGCGCAGTCTGCAGGATTGTGGTTAGTGTCTATGTAACCGAATTGGATTGGTGTGGGTAGCTTTTCCACTATTTGTCGTATTTCCTTTATCCTGTTTTTTATTAGTGTTCCATAAGAGTTTGTGGTTTTTTGGGATCTTATCCAGTTAAGAGCTATCTCGGAATCTGAGAAGATTATTATGTCCGTGGTGATGGTGTGGCTTTTTAGAGCTCCGTGGATTGATTGAGCCAACCGCGTAGCCATTGTTAGGGCATTTAATTCGAGCTTTGGTATAGTAGGGTTATCCTTGCGTAAAGGTAGAAGGAATAGCTCGTGGATAAAAGTTATCTGAAGGGCTACATAAAGACTTATCAAAAGGTCATGTGAATGAAATAGATTTGAGACAGTTGTAAGCGAACAGTTAATGTAGGATAGATGCGATATTGTAGAGAATAGTAACTATTTAAGGAATAGTTACTATAGGGTTACTTAACAAATCACTAAGAATATAAATCGAAAGCAATGAAAGCACTCAATGCGGTTCAAGCACTGTATTCAAAGACTAGGCTCTTTCTCTTCTGAGTATAATACCAAGCATACAGATTTCACTGCATCTGTCCACAGATGTGGTTTTTTTTTTGTATACGTGGACTGCATCTATGACGATTTGGCCAAAACACTACAAGACAATGAATATGGCAAATGGATGAGAAAACGGTTCGTGATCGCCTTTAATATGACGGAGAAATGAACCACCCACCGTTGATCAGTCCTTGTCGGATGCTCTAAGCATTCCACTTCATTAAGCATCGTTATATGTGACTGAATGCACAACTGGCTTACACAACGACTTGCCGTGGCCTACCGATATATCAAGTTGGTGTTCCTATCCTTTCGGATAAGTCTGGTACCAAACTGCCAACCTTGGACGGATGACAGGTTTAGTGAGCCTCTAAAGCATCACCTGTAGTCCCGTTGATCATCGAGTGACTCGAGCGGGTGCCAGTAAATCTTCCATTTTTCCCTGCTGCGTACAAGAGTAGCCTAGTGGATTCTGCTCGCTCTAAGGACTCGTGGAGCACCATTTCTTCCAGGCTATTCGTGAAGAACTCTGACCATCGAGTTGGTCGTCTTCCTGTAGTATGTTTGACGACCCGAAGAATCCAGTCACTAACGGCTCTTATCCATCTCCATCGGTTGTCATTCATACGCATTACGTGTCCGGCACACCTCATCTTCGACCGTATGGCGTACAGAATGGTATCTTTGATTTTTGATCGTTGACACAGGTCGGAGCTTCGGATACCATCCCTTCCTTGTGTGAAACGGGATACTCCTAGCATCATCCTATTGACTGCGCGTTCGATAACGCTGAGTGATCTTTAATCCTGCTTGCGTAGCGACCAGGTTTCTGACGCAACACGTTAGGGCAGGAAGAACCGTTGAGTGGGCACGGAGTCGGACGTTCTTTGCTCTCTTCACTACATCCTCGATACTCTTGAAAGCTCCCCAAGCCGCTCGTTTCCTTCTGCTCAGCTCTGGAGCTAAGTAGTTCATCATATTGATTTCCCGACCTAAATAGACTTAACTGGAGAAATCAGAGTTATTCGTTCCATTGAGCGTGAATGAGACATACAAAACCAATCCGTTCCTCATGAACATCGTTTCTGTGAAATTTAGTTGGAGACCAATCTTTCCACAGGCTTTATCAAATTTGGTATGCATACGTTCCGCTTGGCTACTATTTGGTGTTATAAGGACCATGTCATCAGCAAAGCGAAGGTGGTGTAACTGACGACCATCGATTTTCACTCCTACATTATTCCAATCCAATCGTTGTACAATGGTGAAATCTTGGTTGTCAAATTTTTGTACAGATCACGAAGAATATTTATGTACTGAGTAGGGACTTCTTGATTATCAAGGTCTTCTATGACTGTTTCTATCCCAGTCGAATTAAAGGCCTTCTTTAAACCAATGGAATGAGACAGAGCGGTCTTTCGTACTCTCGTGATACTTCAATGAGCCTTGTTAACGTGTGAATGTGGTCCATCGTTCTAAATCCTTTTCGAAACCCTGATTGCTCACATGGCTGTCATTGGTCCAGTGTTCTGTCAATCCTGTTTAAGAAGACTCGAGTGAAAAGTTTAGTAGACGACAGATAGCAAGCAGATTGGACGATTGTTGTCGATATCGTGTAGGTCACCCTTCTTGAATAATAACACTGAGTACGGACCTTGCACTCAGACAGGTAACGTGTGAAGAGCTAAGCAAGTGTGTTTACGAGGACTGTCGGTTCAGATATTCTGATCTTATCCTGTCCGGACCTGGTGCTGTTCGATTTTTCGTCGACGAAATAGCATGGCGGATTTCGGAAGGGAGAACCGGTGGTACAACATATCCATCCCCTTTTATTTAATATGACGGAAGGTAGACGTGGCCATCGAAGAGATCTGAGCAGTATTCGTAAATGATTTTCTCCATTGCCTCTTTGGATGCTGCAACTGTTCCGTCTGCGCGTCGGAATGCAGTCGTCCTGGTCTCGTAATTGGCCAAGCTTTGGTAGGCTCTGCGAATGCTTTTCCCAGCCTCTGCAGCCAACAACCTATTAATGAACTGAATAAGTCTCAGTTTGTGGTGGTTCTGAGACTTCGTTTTTTGAATGTAGCGACTTTTTCTTCTTTCCGCAAGAAATGGAATCTAACACGAGGGAGACGGTGGTCTGATCCCGTGTAATATTTTGAGACAACAGCGACATCGGTTATGCAAAACCTCCTACTAACTTTGATGTGGTCTACTTCGTTATGATACTCTCCATTAGGAGATTCCCACGTCCATCGTTGACAGTGAGGCTTCTGGAATTGCGAGTTACCATGGATGGTTTTGGTCGCCATGATAAACTCAGAGAGCCGCTCACCCTGTTCGTTCCGTTCTAATCCGTGTGTCCCAATGTGACGTTCCTCATACGATCTTTTTGGTCCGATCTTGGCATTGAAATCTCCAATGATAACCTTGAAGAATATATGGATTTCTCTGTAGACCCTCTCCAAGTCCATGTAAAACGCTTCGACTTCTTCGTCATAGTTTGATGTCGGCGCGTAAACCACGAAGATTGTCAGAGCTGGTATTGGTCCACATCTTTTAACCGTAAACGGTGCAAAGTGTAAAGGTATAAAGGATCCAAGGCCTTCTACGAAAAAATGTGATGCTCTTCGTGTATATCGAATTGCAGGGAGCCCGCTGGTAGCTCAGTAAGCCACAACAAACAAATTCAGA
This sequence comes from Angiostrongylus cantonensis, assembly GCA_009735665.1. Taxonomy (NCBI): domain Eukaryota; kingdom Metazoa; phylum Nematoda; class Chromadorea; order Rhabditida; family Metastrongylidae; genus Angiostrongylus; species Angiostrongylus cantonensis. The sequence goes on along the minus strand of MQTX01000087.1, from coordinate 237,720 downwards.
CTTTCTTGCTGCTCGTCGGAGTCTTAATTTGATTACTGAGCTTACTACTGCTGATATAGATGAGTAATTTTCCGACTCAGATGAACATTACATTGGAAATTAGGAAGGTCTCATAATTATTAGTTAATTAGACGTTCATAAAGGATAAAAACAACAAAAAGAATACAAATGCTAATAGCTCTGCCGAATGTGAAGAAAGCAACACCTTATCGGAATTCTTTAAAAGCGCTCCACTCAAATTCACACATCTTTACTCAATGAACAATTCAATAAAATAACTGTCCTACCTCCTAGATCTCCTGTTTTTGCATTTCCCTCGGAGATCGAATCGAACACAGCGCGCTCAATTTTCGAAGCATAAGACGTGAGATCCATATATCTCAACATCATAACGGCAGACAGCAAAAGAGCTGTGGGATTAGCCTTATCCTGACCAGCAATATCCGGTGCGGTGCCGTGAACAGACCTAAAAATCGGATAAACTTCCTCGCAGAAGAAACGACTTCTTTGCGTTATAACAAAACCACGCTTATATATCCAGACCTTTAATCGGGACCAGTTTCTTACAATGAACATAAAATTGCTGGCCCAAATATCTCACAATAATAAACGTTTACAATGCTGGCATTTGCAGATACATAATTTTTATCATTTATTTTATACAACTCGTCTTTCACACCTACTGTGCGGATTCCAGCACTTGTCAAATTGGATCCATTTCCTCGCATCCATCACCCACTAAAATCTTCCAACTTTAGCGTGTGGCTTGGGCTGCTGTTGGAGTATTTTCTTTTCATCCTGAATGCAGTTGAGTGCTGGTCGAGTCGATTCTCACTGGAGTCCAGAGATAGCCAGGTAAGAGCGTTTCCAATTAGAATACAGATCGACTTCTCGGACAAGTTTGGTACCAATTTCACAACCCCGAAAAGAAAAAAGACTACGTGAGCACGGAGAGGGACCGAACTAAAATCGTGCTCGTGATGACCGACATCACTATTGTGCTATCCGCTCCACATATATACACACATGTATGTACATATAAAGGATAAAGGATAAAGCTCTCGGCGTTGATCAATCCCTGAGGGATGCGCCATGCATTCGACTTCATTAAGCATCGATATATGTACATTTATATATGCAGATAGTACATTGCTTTTTACATATTCGTCACACGCACAAGGCCGAGCACGTCCCACAAAACCTCCGCAGAAAGTTAAACAATTTTTTCGAAACTTCGATACATTTCTGACGTGACAACTTAAGATCACGTACTGAAGTGAATTTGTCGTCTACGAAACGTTGATGGAATAGGTGTGAAAATATGTTGGCTACAAAAATTAAATAAATAAAAATAAAAATAATGGAAAAATAGGAACTATGACCAAATACACTCACTCAAAAACCGCTGCATCTTCTCCAATATTGCCTGAGGGTGTGACTCCTAGGCCGCCCACTAAACCAGCACACAAATCAGATAAAATATCCCCATAGAGATTTGGCATGACAAGAACATCGTATTGTCCTGGATCTTGTACCATGTTCAAACATACGGTATCAAGATAAGCTTCCTTAAAAGAAATTGCCCAAGAAATATTACTCGTTTTTTGAGGCTAGGATGGTTAAAAATAACAAATAGAACAACCTACCCTGAATTTTATGTCAGGATAATTGGCAGCTTGTTCACGACAGATTTTCAGGAACAATCCATCAGACATGCGCATTAGCACTTGTCAAATTGGATCCATTTCCTCGCATCCATCACCCACTAAAATCTTCCAACTTTAGCGTGTGGCTTGGGCTGCTGTTGGAGTATTTTCTTTTCATCCTGAATGCAGTTGAGTGCTGGTCGAGTCGATTCTCACTGGAGTCCAGAGATAGCCAGGTAAGAGCGTTTCCAATTAGAATACAGATCGACTTCTCGGACAAGTTTGGTACCAATTTCACAACCCCGAAAAGAAAAAAGACTACGTGAGCACGGAGAGGGACCGAACTAAAATCGTGCTCGTGATGACCGACATCACTATTGTGCTATCCGCTCCACATATATACACACATGTATTCAAAAATAGATAGTCGAAGCAAAGAACCCTTGTGCACAGCAGTGACACATTTCCGCGAGTTCTGTCGAGCGTATTCGAACGCGTACTTTGCAACACGTTGTGAAGCATCATGTGTAATCAGTTTAATCGACTGTACAACTCCGGGTACAATCTGCAACAAATAAAGATTAACCCATCTAAGAGGTCGACAACCAACCAATTTGAAAACAGATTTTCTCTTACCTCATGTTCAATTCCAGAGTATTCTCCTTCGGTGTTCTCACGAATAGTTACGACATCAACGTTATCATAAAGTGTTTTGTGGCCTTCGAGAGACCGGCACGGACGCACGTTTGCGTATAGCTTGAACTCTCTAAAGCACAATAAGGAACACCTGCTACCACACCATATTTCAGTAAAAATGCTCCGTTATTTCATTGCTCTTATATCAACAGAACCATAAACGAAAATTTTTGAACAAAACCTATAAATGGTAACCAAAAAAAATGTTACTTGCGAACAGCGAGATTGAGTGACCGGTGCCCTTTACCGATTGGTGTTTCTAGCGGTCCTTTAAGACCTACCTAAAATATAACTCTCCACATAGTTTACCTAAAAATAAAAATACCTCATCCATAAAACAAAATGGAAAAAACCTTGTTTTTGTGCATCAGTTCGATACAACGAGAAGGAATTCGGAAAACTCCATCCCGTCCTTTGACTGGTGTCACATCTACTGGATCCCATTCTATAGGAGTTTTAGCGGCCTTTAAAATCACCAGCTTTTGTAAGCAAAAAAAAGAAGGAACACAAATACACAGACTAAGAACACTCATTCAGACATACAGAAACTGACCTCGAAAATCTCCTGAACTGATTTAGAAATTTCAGGACCAATCCCATCTCCAGGAATGAGGACAACACGTCGAACCTATTAATTGTGACTAAAATGTTATATAATGCAACGGCAGATTAAAAAGAAAAACCTACCTCTGTCGATGAATTGCGAGTTCCAACTTGGGTGAGTGAATTAACCTTTCTAAGACACTTTGCTAGCATCGCACTCCTACAAACACGACATTAAATAGAAATCTTGTGAGAAAACACGGAACCGTTCGCGAAATACACGTGCCATGAGCATTCTAATATGTCAACAAAGTATTAAACTACTCCATATTCTTGTTGAGCAAACACGAAGTGTTATTTCTTTACTTACGAACGAGCTGACGTTTCGGCGGATTCCACCTTCCTCAGAGCATGGAAAGGACAAGTCGACAGCAATCCACCCAGCCAAACACCTCCATAACGAAACATAGAAAATGATAAACCAAGACCTCAATCAAAAGAAAAAAAGCAGAGGAAGAAAGAAGCTATTCTGTGTCCAATGTGACCGAAATCTTGATCTAGCATTTCCTTTAATTATGGATCTGCAATCATCATTATGACTGTGGATTAGTTATGGAGCTGTTTGGCAGGGTAGATCCCGCTCAGCATGACTGTTCCAAGATCTGAGGAAGGCGAAATTCACCGAAATGTCAGCTTGGCCATAAATAAAGAAATAAAACAACACCCTGTGTTTACTCAACGAGGATATAAAGGACTGCTCGATCGATGCTGAGGTTAATAGCAACTCGGTCGTGGGAATTAGTAAAGTACTATTTGGAAAAGAATAACTGAGTTATGAAACGAATTTTCACCTACACCAACTCCGTATCTCAACGCGATAATCCTAAATATATACACCGCGTTCAACTACACCACTAGTCAGAAACCCTTTCAACCCAAATATGATCATAAACAACTCGCTTATGAACTACGAATTATTCATTACTTATAGCTTTACTTCGTTGTAAAAACCCGAGCCCACGTTTTGTACCTTGTAAAATCTTCTATATAGCTCAATGCGGTAGTATGACATTGATATCAGAAAGATTTGAATACAGTTAGTTTTAACAAGTTTATTTTAAAAAACCAGAGTACGAAGCCAGAATGACGAAAAAATGGAGTTGTTGGAAAAAAAAGTCAGAGAGTTGTTCTTCATTTTCCAGTAGATTTCCACGAATAACGTTCCTTATTGTCCCAGTATAACAGATGCATCTGAAATCCTTCCCACCTGTTCCGTCACTTCGTAAAATTAGAAGATCATGAATCCATCCAAACGGGTAAAAAAGGAAGAATAACCTTCACAGGCATTCGTTTCCAATAGTGAAGCCGAATTGCAGAGCTATTTGCAACTTTCATGAGTCGACAGTAGCTGGCTAACCATGATATGATAATATGGGTCCCATTTCAGTAGTACTTCTACCGGTTCGTTGTCTTGCAACTGTCTTTAGACCAAGTCGTATAAGCCAGCACACTGTTACAAACACAACATTTGCAAGCTTTTCCTAAACTCGATTTCGTCCCGTTCTCTCAAACTGCCACTTCCTTTTTAGATAAGGCTTCTTACCTCTGCATTCGTTTTTAATGAAGGCTTCTCTCACGCTTCTATACTAATGTCTTGACTTTCACAGCTATGTTCAATTTAGCCAATGAAAATAAAGCTGAATAGAAAATCTGAATCAGCATGGCCTTTTCCGTAAGGAATCTAGCGATAAGTCAAGGGAAACTGCTCCCAATAACGTTGAATTCTACCGCGGAACCAATAACAAGCACAAAGTTGGTTACAAAAGTTGCCTGACGGAAATGAGAGTCTATGAAATAGGGGAGAGGAGAGGAGGTGGAATCGAGGATGACTCGTCGGTTATCGTCTGAAGACAACTGGAACATATACGCTCACAACGGTTCCAGTCTTTGAGATCTGAAACTGCTAAACTCTATGAGGTAAAAAGCTGAGAAAACTCCAAGACTTACGGTTCTAACTCAACGAAAGGTTAAGACAGTGACGTCATGAAGTACGCTCTGTGCAAGAAGAACGATTCGTTCGTTGGATCCTTCACAACACGTGTGACGAGAACTAGACTCTGCACGATAAGCACGATGTTCAGACATAGGTTGCACAACGACGAAACACTCAATAACATTCCGTACATTTTTGTTAAGGGAAAAAAGCTTAGAAGTTCCTGTTGCCATTCACTCATTGTCTCTGAACAAATCACAGATTATACTAATTAGTTCAACAGGAAGTAGATCATCACAATTCCTTGAGATCTTTCGAAGTCTACTGCTTACTTCAAATAGTAACGCATAATACTCTGTATTCTCGTTGACCAAACATGAGGTGTTACTTTAATTTTATCCGGTATTCGCGTTTGCTCAAAAAGAATTTCGAGTATTTGACCAATGCCAAGGTTAACAGAAAGTAGGTCATAAGAATTACCACCAGACGTGGTAACAAGTAATTTAACACGCCTTTAAAGCAAGTTAGCCGATTCGGATAACGACTTACAATAGGAAGGGGAAGTGATATGAAAGAAAGCTATCGAGAATCCAGAAATAGAACGACAGCTCCTGGATTTGTGCAATTTTCAGCTCGGTGAGTTTTACACAACATGAAAATCAGGCGACAAAAAGAGTTCGTGTATTTGAGAGAGGCACCAGACAGATTCGTGTCCGTGTTTACACAACCACGTCGAAGTTTAGTTCCACTTCGTTTTTGGATTTTTAGATAGTGTACTTCATTCGTATTATTTTTAAATGTCGATGGAAAAACTCCATCTCTCCATATCGACTTCTTCCAGCACAGAAATAGGTTCGTCATCGTCGAAAATGACGAACGAAACGCATTCTGAATACGCTATGCGATCGAGGATTAGCCGATCGTCTTCGGATCAGGAACGACGTCGGGATGTGCTTTCATGTAGAGATACAGTAATCGTAGAGAGAAAAGTTAAAGCTGGTGACACACTCAATAAGATTGCGATCCAGTACTCAGTAAATGTAAGTGCTCTGTTTTTCTTGTATTTAGAAAGAGTCCTTAACTAATTTCGATAGTGATTTTAGATATCGGATATTAAAAGAGTAAATAATCTCGTGAAGGACCAAGATTTCGTAGCCCTAACTGTTGTGAAAATTCCCATTAGCCGTATGAGATATGCACTTGGAACCGGCAGCTTCTCGTCAGACGACGAACACATTATTGGTATTTCTTAGATATTTACTTAAATTTATTATGTTTTACAATTCGTTTACGTATATTCTTATGAACCGCCCTTGTTGAGCTGATGCGAGGTTGGTAGAACTTATCGTTGTTGTTGTTGGTGTTGTTGGTCGATGTCTGACGTTTCGACGATTCCGCCTTCCTCACAGCTTTGCTGTTACGAGTAGAATCGCATCAGCTCAACAAGAGCAAAACAATGTTCAAACGGACCGTTATTTATCTTTGGCAGTAAAATAACACATTTTTAAATTTTCGAGCTTAAACGAAGTTGATAAAAAGGCTTTATTCGGATAACGTTTCGACGTCGTAGTATTCATCAGAGCCGATGATCCGAGTTTGTGGTCCACAGTTATTGATTGATCTGATGAAGAAGACGTCGAAACGTTAGCCGGAATAAATATCTTTGTCAGTAAGGGCAGTCCATAAGAACACACAAATATATCGATTATGCCGAGTTTTATAGAAAGTTTGTCTTTTGCGTTTACATATACTATAGTTTCTAGTTGATGGGACAATTTGCATAAAACAAGCAAAGCTTATTGTTAGAGTGCAGTTGTTTTAGACAGTACTTTCTCACTCATTGCTATTTCTACAATGAACTGTTGTAGGGTAGCCGTAAGATATGAGTACTATATAATATTTATAGACGTTTTTTAATACCTTCGTGTCGTTTCTAAGAGAAATAGTCTAAAAACGTCAGATCTTGATTCTAGGCTGATTGGGCTTCTGCAACGTTTTCTGGGACGAGCTCATTAGAGAAATAATTTGAATCCGCTGTTAGCTTAGGTTTCGACGTATACTAACGATGTTAGATCTGGTCCAAACCTATTTATGTTTATCTGAGTGCCTAATGTATCCTTTATTGCTGTAAACAAGTTCGCTTTTACTCCTCGTTTGAGTGTGAAAATCGAGTATCGCTTTGAAGAAGTTAAAGTGCCGGTAAATACCTCGAAAGACCCGAGCTTGTTGACAGACTTCAATCTACAGGTTTCTTTTTCAATAGGTGGTTACTGGTACAGCAAGATGTTTTTGTTTTTCTATACAGCGCACTAGCCACTGAATTATATTAACTTTATGAATTTTTTGGAGTTAGCAGTGTACCGCAAATTTAGGTTACAACATTGCTAAACGGGTATTATTTTATAAAATAACCGTATTTCATTGATAAGCTATTACATCGGTCACTAATACCGAGGCTAAATGAAAATTGGTTTACAACGGTAAAATTCGTTGGGTCATGTACCATGTAGCCTTTATTATTATAGGTGGTTCTAACTCGAATCGCTTCAATATCTTTTAATAAAACAACTTTTTATAGCACGTATGCCCAGCTAATCTTGTGTAATAGGTTGGTGTTGATCGGAATACCTCGTAGTTTAGCTCACTTGATGATAAAATGCACTGATTGTAATGTCAGTGATTTGCTACTTCCAGATTTTGATCAACGTTCTTGCTTACTTAGTGAGGAAAGGAGCTCAAGAGATCCCAGTGTGGAGGAAATATTCAACAAAACTGATGCCGCTATTGGTAAGCGATCTATGGTTAGAGCGCCTCTTGATATTTGTTGATCGTAAAACACATGCGATGTAGGATCACCTAGATTCTATAGGCAAGAATGTTATATACTTACAGCTCAAGTAAGGGAGACTCTCCCCGAGGATGGTATTCCTGGATCATTTCATTTTGTTGATGCTCGCCCTCCCGATTCTGTTTGTTCTATATGGGGATTACTTATTGGTGTGATAGTAATATTCATGGTAATTCCTCTATTGCTCACATTTTATGAAGAAACTGAAAAAGACTCCGAAAAATGACTCTCTATTTCCACTCTTACACATATCTATGGCACAATGTCTATCGTGTTACCCTTCACTACTGTTTCCTTACCTTATTGTTGGAACCGAATATACTTCTGTTATAAGCATGCCAAAACTTTAGGAATAACTAGTCTAGTCAGTAGTTTTCTAAGAACCCTGCACTTTTGTTGTTCTATAAATGAATCCTTGACTTTAAATATAGAAAATTCCGAACTAAATGTTTAATTTATTTCGCTCTCTAAGAGCCCTCTATGAGCTAACTCTATTGGCAATGTGACCACTTTTGTGGCAACCAGATGGCTTTCCTTTCTCAGTGTATTGCGGGAGGTTTATTTCTTTCTCTATATACATATATTTACATATAGCAGTGGTTTCAAAAATGGTTAAATGTGGTGTAAATAAACAGTTTGTCTTAAATATCTATATTTTCTAAGTTCACTGGATTTACAAGATGGCACAACACATAGCGAACCTACCAATACAGGTTAGATGTAGGTGTGAACTTGACTAGAATGCAAGAAACAGTTGGTTGATTGGAATGAATCGATAAGTCGGTTCATAAAGACCATTGTGAATATTTCGAATAAAATGAGCCAACTACCAGCAAATGTCGAAAGATAAATCGTATAAGTCGGTTTCTTTCTAACAGACCATGTATAAGCACAATTATTAGGATGACATCACAAAGCCACAGGCCCTACCAATTAGGTTATTGGTGAATTAACGTGTTTCAAGATATGAAAACAATAAAATGCATGTACAAGTTGCTCATTACAGATATAAATACAACAATGATAACTTCACTTCGTGATTGACTCTCGTTCTCTACATGCAACTCGTGCCAACTCATCCAAACTGAGACTGCATTTGTGAGGCCTGAAATATTTGCTGTATGAGGACACCAAACTAGTCGCACTTAATAATGTCATGTATCAACGAAAACTCCTACAAAAATCATGTTCATTTGTGATCGAATCGAATCAGAAACATTCCAGAGATTTCCCACATTATTTATTCACCAATGTAGGGACAAACAGCCAGCAGTACTACTTGAAGTTACGCCAGTTAGGAAGCTCATTCGTAACGCAAGCCAGTACTTTATACTATTTTCATAAGATCGTAGCTTTACGATCAAAGCGAGTGATTCTAGGTGTAATATAAAAGATCGTCCACGACTGCGATATCTTCGAACATCATGTTTGCATATTTCTTGTTAAACGGGATCAATACGTCGTCCCAATGGTTCCCATCTCGAGAGTCCAACATGTTATACTGTCGGTGAAGAACCGCAAAGTACTCGGCTAAAACGGGGTCATTTCCGAGCACAGACTAGGGACTTTACATATTACCTGTCAGAATACGTATCAATGGGTCAGCAGACTTGTACAAAAACGGCGACCTACATAACACTGACAAGTATCATCCAATCTGATTGCGGTTTGGCGTTTCGTCTGCCGATTCGCCTTCGACATTGACAGGACGCTGTAAAAAGGACAGTCATGCGAGCAAGCAAAGTTTTTGAGCATATTTAGTACCATAAACAATATCTTCTTTCCTCACCTTAGTTGATTTGAAGGCTTTTCAATCAGCTGAAAGAAAAGCGGTTATGGATGCTGTAGAAAGCAAAGGCGTACTGATCAACACATCAACATCAACAAAAAACGAGATATTTTATGAAGTGTATTACAACGTCACAACCAGGATCTCGTCATTCTCCAACGACATCACTGGCGTAAAGATAGTGGGTCAAAAAGGCGAGATAACCTCATCAAAGTTATACACAACCACTCTCGACGACAAAGTATAAAAGATAATGCCTTCGGCATTGATCAATCTTTCAGAAATCAACCAAGCATTCGATTCCACAAATCATCGTTAGAGGTGATTGAATTCATATTTGACCTATACAATGACTATGGTGACCTACCGATGTACGAAGTTAGTGCTGCTACCACCACGTACAAATCCGGTACCTATTTCCCCAGCATAGAAGGATGGATAACTTCGTGACACCGAGGCGTGGAATTCAATTAGCGGTCACCTGTCTATTGCACGGTAACTCTAAGCATTACGTTAAACTCACCCTATTTTGATGATAAAATAAAACAACTGTACGAGTCTATTTCAACAGCACATATAAAAAATTAGTCTTCAATTGAAGTTCAAAAGAAGATGTTAATAGGAAACATAATCGTTTCTGATGGTCCATTCAAATTGAGCAAAAGATTGTTCAGTGTTATGGTTGGTGCTGGAAACACTTCAAGATTACGAAAATCAAGTGAGCCGAACAGGTCATGCTTCTTAAAAAGAACTGCTAGACAAGACCCGGTAGAGGTTGGATTTCATGGCATGCAAAGCTTGTAGTCAGAGGCACACCATACCGTTCACCAGAAATTCTTCATGAGAAAAAAATATGATGGTCTTCGATTTTTAGACCAAATACAGCCCTTGGGACCACCCTTCCACGCCGTGTACAATCCAGTCACTCCAGAACTAGTGGAAAGGTACGGGTTCATAAAGTAAATTCGTCTTTTTGAGAAGGCCTTGACGATTGTAAACGAAAAGCCAAGACGGTTTCTCTCATGACTACTATGAGCACTGCACTGTAAACAGAAAGCCATAGAAATCTCAAGATCACACCAACCCATTGTTAGTGGAAACTCCACGACATTTATTGCAGTTAATTTCGCCACTTGTGCTACTACCGCTACTAGCACTATTCTCAGACCTTGTCCTACGTACCATTCTTTCCGCAACATCACGCGAAAGACCATGAACCTAGAAAGAGCTTTTCATTTAGGGCTGCTCAACTTGAGCCTATAAGGAAATTAAAGCGAGGGACTTACAATTTCTAGTGCTTGAATTATAACCTCAGGCATAAGCACATTTAGTACAAGATGGACACCAGGTAAAAAGTAGGAATCTCGCTCACGTTCGCGAACCCAAGTAAATATTAGGTCGAAAAGGCTATCAGTTTCGTGATCTAAACCTTCAGAAATTGACCAGTGTAGTGGAAATGAGGAGTACATCGCACCTGACAAGAGATTGCCGGTGCAAGTTTCGAAATGCATGTTGGAACGAGGTGGTGTCACATAATTCTGTACCAAATCAGTCGTCCATATGCGTTCAAGAATATAAGTTGCTTCTCGGAAAATCTAAAAACAAAAATCATCTACTCAGTAGTACCGACTGCTTAGGAACCCAACTTTTTAAAGCTTACTGTGGGTGCTAAAAGATCGGGTGAAGGTGATGCATCGGAGTGTGTTGTCGAATCAGCTGCAAAAGTTGACAACTCTAGAGAGGACTGGGAAAGTGGTTGACGCTTCGCCAGACAAGAAGGATCATCACACGAATGCTTCCGTTTTATAGCCATATTCGATGCCGCAGTCTTATCTGGCAAAGTCAATTTTGTTAAAAAAAAAAGAAGACGAGATGAAAGGTAGGGAATTACATGAATGGATGATAAACAGCGATTATTTAATGGAAAAGTATTTCAGATACCTACCAAACCAAGAGATCTACGAAACCAACGAAAACCTGCATTGGAACGAACCTGTCCACTAATTTAAAAGAATTGTGAAAGGTAGTCAAGAAAATTGTGTTGAAAAAAGAACAAATCGTTTCAGAATCGCTTTAAGTGCCTAGGCCATGCTAATCGAACTTATGAAAAATTACACGAAGTATCACCAATAAATGCAACGACAAAAGAAATACGGAGAAATAACGGCATCACTCTATCGAAACCAGTCAAAAATTTGCTGGCAATAAACCTTTCACTGATATCCCAGCATATTCTTCTGCAGGCCAATCCTCTGATCGAGATTTCTCTTTAGAAGTTGAAGCAGTTGAAGCTGTGTCTGCATAGACGTCATCCTGTAGTGATTTCCTTTAGTATTTCGATACAGACTGGAACCAAAAAACTTGCACTACAACATATGTAACTTCCCAACGGTATATTACCTCATTCTGGCTGGGGAGTATTCTTGGGTGTAGGGCTGCGACATACAGCGGGAAGATTCATCCGCCGAGCAGGGTCCCAAGGTGGAAGGAGTGCGGCGTTTCCACCAAGGAGCACAGCTAAGAGCAAACCAATACCAGAGTCCATCACTATCCTGGTATCAAACTAGTTGCATTGTGGCAAATTTCCTCCTGATCCACAATAGCGGCGACTACGTTTGGTGCTGACGACCTGGGACAGACTTTGGCCTGGATGATCTCGGGAGTCCAGAAAACTACAATGGTTAGACAAGCAAAACTCCGAAAAAGTGGAAATTATGCTGGGAGCCAATCAATAGCAGACCGTTAATTAATGAAGTATTTTTCGAAGCAAAAAACAAGAGATCTCATACATCTCACATGCATTTACATTACTAAAAATCTTACAGCTATGGTAGCCATATCGTCGTAATTGTCAATAGAGTCGTCTTCCAAGCAGTCATCACTTGATCCCACTTCTCTGGGATAAACACCGACATAATAGAGAGGTGCGGCTGAGCCCTACAATAATGGTTGAGCATACTATAAAACAAAAACGGCTACCTTAAAAAGAAGCACAAAAGGTTATCAATAAAATATAATTACGGGAGAAAATATAAGATGCAGCATTATTTTCAAAAAAACCACTGACTAAAAACAAGATACACGCCCACCCTTGTCAATTCCCTTTCTTTGAGATATTGTTTCGCGAAACTGTACGCCTCTCTGAGATCATTCTTAGATGTTGAAGGTAATACATCATTTAAGGTTAGCGCACGAACTGCCTGAAAAAAAAACTCCACTGATTGATGACGACCAACTACATCTTGAAGAGTAACGAATTTGAAAAAAATTAAACCTTAGGATGACAGCTAAACGTTGGTACTTTTTTAGACCAGAGTTCTGGATAGTTAGACGGTAGAGGAAAAAATGTGTAAGTGATCTTCTTTGGATAACTATTTCGCACCTAAAATAATACTAGTGAAGACCTTATTCCCGTTCCTTCCTGAAGATGAGTGGTTTAAAGTGGCTGATAGAAGAGTTGTAAAGATGAAAGTTCCGAAACGTAAACCTTAGGTGGAACCATTAAAAAAGGCATAAAAAGCTCTCGGCATTGATCAATTCCTTATGGATGCACAATGCATACGACTACACTAAGCATCGTTGGAGGTGATTGAATTTATATCTGGCCTTTGCAATGACTTGTGGTGACCTATCGATCTATCGCACCAGTGCTGCTATCCTCCTAGACAAGTCCACTACCAATTTGCCTACCTCGGAGGGATGGAAGGCTTGGTGGGCCACGGACGCGATCTACTCCACGTGTACTGCAGGGCGCCTCCGACCCTGCGCCACACGCGCCCATCTCAGGTAGAACCACTATAGGCAATAATGTATTTCAAGCGGCAAGTTCCACATCCAAAAAGTGACATAGTAAGTAAACAAAAGAAAGACAATCAAAACTAACCAGCGCAGGCCAAAGTGGCTCCCTTCGATACGGAGCCCACACGACGTCTCCTTTCCGAACTTCTAAGACAAATGATAAGCGTCACTTCACAAATAAGGCAGTTTGAATAACATGTGGACGAAAGAAACCTACCCGTATGCGACTTCACCATCGCTTATCCAGTTAGTTCAACAATGCATAACTAAAATTCACAATGGACTAGGTTGGACACAACGAACCTGTTTCAAATGTTAAACATGGGGAGCATAAAACACACCTAAAAGATTGCAAACTATTAAAAGAATTCCCCTCAGAAATCTAAAATAGAGATACACGGCCCACATGGTTTGCAATTACTTTGAAGTTTCAAGGAAACTGATTTACGAACAACGATGAACCAGAGCGATAACAGGAAAAAACACTTGAAGCGAGATAAAAACGGTGCCACGTCTGATGACCGTTACAAACCCGACCTTGCGTCTAAATACCCAGAAAATCCCCCCGTTTATTTCGCAGACTAAGAACAGCGATAGTTGATTGTACACAAGAAAATAAAACATCCATTAAGTTCACGTCTTGCGACAGAATCGTTACAAGAAGTGAGCTTATCCCTGTTATATGCTGGGCAGAAGCAGGAGTTACACCAGAGAGCGAGAAGAGGGCACGGACCATACTTTAGAAAGGTCACTCCAGAGAGCTGATGCTCGTTGACTCGCACGCTCTTCACTCCAACTGACTACGTACACTTATAATAATTCCTACAAACAACTTTCTATTAATCTCGGCTTCGATCAAAGAATTCTCTGTATTCTTGATGAGTAAACACAAAGTGTTACTTTGTTCTTTATTGACGGAAAAGATGGCGTTTCGGTGAACCTCGCTTTCTTCAAAGCCTTGAAAAATCAAGTTGACTGCAACCTACTCAGCCAAACACCATAACCATGGCTAAAGCATAGAGTAGATTGCAGTCAAGCTTTCCAGGCTCTGCAGAAGGCGAAATCAGGCAAAACGTCAACTTTTACGTCAGTTAAGAAGAAAGTAACAATTCGTACGTAGCGAACAAGAATATGAAGAAAGACACTTTGCTCAATACATCTATCTTCGTTGTTTGGTACAGGGTCGCAAAGAAAAAAACAACATTAAGTAGGTAGTGTTCGATAACGCAAAAACCTAGAATCTGGAGTAGATCGACAACATTTACTACAGAAACTAGGTATCACCTCACCCGTCTATAACAGATCTCAACCGATACACGCAATCCACAGGAGACAACCAAGAATCTAGCACAGATCGGCAAACGATTCCAGCGGTCTCACTTTCAGACTTTTACATTGGGACGACCTTTAGACTCAGCAAAACTAGATTAATTCATCATATTTTTCGTAGATTCAGGATTCTTCCCAACGGTTTACACCACGGCTGAGAGGTGACCCTGGGTGTCGAGCTGTGATGTATAGTCGGGGTAGGAATTCATCCCCAGCAGGGTCTCCCGAAATGAGTCCAGTGTTTCTATCGTGCAGCCCAGCGAAAACTAAACTAATACCAGGATTCATCATCGACCTGGTACCAATCTAGTCGCATGGTGGCAAATCTCCTGATCCACAAGGGCGACGACTGCTTGTGGCGGTGCCGACCAGGGTGGACTTTGGCCTGGCTGACCTCAAGAGTCCAGGGAACTTTATGCCGGGGACCAGCATAACCACTGAAGATGGGCCATCCAAGTTTTCAAAGATTCACTTACGGAAGCTAATACACAAACAAAAAAGTCTATGAAGTTAACCTAACATAGTGGGAAGAAATAATAGATTAGTCATCATTTTTACATGGATGTTCCTTCGCTATAAAGAAATTGAAAAAAAGGAAGGAACTTCCGGAGTATCGTAACCGTAAACCTCAAAAAAAACCCAGCACGGCCAGAGAATTTATGACTTTTACAAGCTGCACAATGAAATGTGCCATATCTGCATATAAAAAAAAAATAAACTATCTCCATAGAGTGTCACGAAAGTACTATGATCATTAGATGGAAGCAGATTCACAATGTTCGATGAGGTTTACGAAGAACTGGAGTGAGTGAAAGAGAATCACAAAACTAATTGAGAATCTGTAGGACTAGAAGCCAAATAGTTAGACGTGACAACAGTTTAACAACGTGATAGCAAGAAAGGGTTGTCAGCAGAGTAGACAGAAACATCACGGTTAGCTTATAATAGAAGTTCCGTAGAAATGGAAATAATAATGAGCAAAGAAAAGTAGTTGAGCAATCCAAGTGTAGGGCAAGTTGTGAGAAAATGAACTACTATAGTGGTTAAAAGGCACATCATTTAATCTAAAAACATCATCAGTACTAATATTGAGGTAGACAAAGAAACCACATACCTCTTGTTCATGAAAGCCCTCATATCGACAATACAACCTAACTCTAACTAAGAAATTAACTGCATGACATATTCATATGTTGTAAAGGATATACCAACAGCAATAGGTCCTTTGACCCAATTCATGCTCAGACCTTTATAAAGTCCACGTTTGAGGCCTTCTGAAAACTCAAAATCCACTTGTGAAAGAAAACGTTCAGTCATCCGATAAGTAACAGAGGGCTTAATGGTTTCAAATCAACCACACCTGTTTTATATATTGAGACAAGAGAGTGTATCAGTCCAGTACCAGGCTTGATGTGACCCGTTTGCATTCGTCTTCTCACGATATCTAAAGGATATGAAGAAGATTGCCCGATTAGTCCCGCAAACGCACCAAATAACATCTGCCAAGGTGAAGCGGTATGATGTCCTGTTCGCTCCTAACAAAAGGTTTATAAAAAGGTGTTCGTAAGAAAGCAAATGTGTTGAAGTATTAGTAAAACTTACCATATACTTTAACTTCAGAGTTTCGTATGTGAAAAAGGAAGCTCCGGCATATGGAATGACTCCTAAAAAGATGCTGCAAAATTACTATTCGAGGACCTCAAAAATGGAGCTTTTATTGAAATTTCATAACCGATTTTCTTTCAAGCTCGGCACTGACCAAAAATTCACTGTTGTTCTTAAACATTATATTGTTACTACAGCGTTTATTAACACACACAGCTGACGTTCCAACGGTTTTGCCTTCTCTGGAGCCTTGAAAAGCCCAAATGACAAGCAATCTACGCATGCAAACACTTTCATAACATTATCGGACAAAGCTTAGTACATAAATCTTCCACTGCATAATTTCTTTTATGCACTTACCGCTCCGCTCGTTGTAAGTTTTTCTATTAATTGGTAAACACCAGCCGCGCAGTTTTACACGGGTAGGGCATGTGCCCGGATCAGGTCAAAGAATATCCAGCGCCACACCGTAAGCCGATTCTTTGACATTACCTACGCACATTCCTCGCCCTGGTTAGACTCTGTGCGGCTGGTCTCCATCAAACAACTAGAATACTTACAAACAAAACGGTGAGTTGATCGTTGACCATCCAGACCAACCTCTCGGTAAGCTTGGCCGGCACGAATGGTCAGTGTGCGTTACATCATCGGTAGGCTAACAAGGGGATGTTACCAAGCATTTATTCGGCTAATGTTTTGTCGTATTCGTCTTCTTCAGAGCTGATGACACAACTCGATGGGAGGCAGTTGTCCATCTTCTCGATGTGGTATCATCGTCATCATCATCATCGGCTGTGAGGAAGCTTTATCTTCAAAAGAAGACGTTTATTATGTGAATGAGAAGCCTATGTGTTATAATCACAATCTTAACCGTTCTTCGTTTACTGCCTACTTTTTTTTAATGGCAGGGTATATTGCGATAGAACTAGCTGAGAGACAGGCGAAACGAAGGACCCACATGGTGTGGTGGTGAGCGCGTTACTCCCCGGAAAAGACAATAGCGCGTTCGTTCCCCACCATAGACACCTGCGGTCCAGAGTTTTCCAAATATCTCAGCTTCATTAAAGTTCTATGTGTTATGTTTTGAATATAAGGCCGTGTGTGGCGCAGTGTTTGGAGGCGCCACTGCAACACATACGTGGAATCGATCCGCGCGCCCATGGCCCACCAAGCCTTCCATCCCCCCAGCGTCGGTAAAAAGGTACCAGACTAGTCTGGGAAGATAGCAGCACTGGCTCAATACATCGGCACGCCACCACGAGTCATTGTAAAGGTCAGATATGCATTCAATCGACCCCAACGATACTTAATGAAATGTGGGGAGCAATCCTCGATACAGAGCGAGAATCCCATCATCGCGCGTTGTTTTTATAAAAACCTGTCAAAATTTAGTGTGTTACTAAAGTGTTTGCAATCAAGACTACTTTGTTTTTACACGTGTCATAATTCCCTAATATTTATTATTAACGTAAGAGATACAGGTTTGCTTTCATCAAGCTTTCTGCAAAATAAAAAAGAATACAGCTCTCGCCGGTGATCAATCTCTAAGAGATGCATCACGCATTCGACTTCATTAAGTACTAAGTATCTGGCCTTTACAATGATTCACGGCGGCCTAGCGACGTATCCAGCCAGTGCTGCTATCCTCCCAGACAAATCTGGTACCAATCTGCCGATCCTGGAGGGATAGAAGGCTTGGTGAGCCACATGGGCGGGATCGATACGTGTGTATTGCAAGGCGCTCCCTATCACTGCGCTACGCGCACCTTTCTGCAGATTTCATAAGAAATACACTTGGAACAAATTGCAAAAAACAAGAAGATACCGATAATAACGTTGCATATTCCTTCTTTGTTGAAACCGATAATCGAGCTTTCGCAGTGTCCAACGGATATGTTAGGAAAGTTGCTGTCGCACCTGCCATAGAGCCAACAACACATCGCCGGCCAGGAGTTCTAGTCCTGAACGTTGTTCATAGTTTTACAACCTCATAACAAAAATGTCTACTCGAGGATTTACTTCACATAACCTAAAAGAAGAAATTACCCATTTGCGTCAACTTTCAGCAACAGTTTATACTGTTCAAATGACGCAAACTGAATCGCAGCATAAGGCATAACGCGGATCATTGTGGCGGAGTTTCCACGGAAAAGGGAAAAAAAACCATTCTCTCGATATGTTCGTACAACAAACTTCAGAGCAGATTTGAATGAATACCCACGGACGGTTGACACTACAAAGAAAAATCAAAGCATGTAAAAGGTTAAATAACAAACAGGAAAAGCACACCTTGGAAGAAAATCTTAGTTCGATCAAGTGGTGCAATGACCGTCTTCGCTACAGCTCCGGCAGTTGCCCCGCCAAATAATGAGGACATGACACCCGGCCGTTTCTTAAAAAGAATCTCTCTACTCAAAGACAACAATGAAACGAAAAAAAAATTTCGTGTAAAAACATCACCTTCTTTACGAACTTAATGTTAACTCAAACTATACCATACCACAACTTCACCTTAACTGAGTTCAATGCCAATTTGTGCTCCCCAGATCAATCCCGTTGCCGAATGATTGCTGATGGCGATGATCGATAGAACTAGCTGAGGAACAGGCTAAACGAAGGACCCGTATGGTATGGTGGTCAACGCGTTAGCCCCGGAAAGGCTAATAGCTCGTTTATTCCCCACCGCAGACAGCTGCGTTCCGGAGTTTTGCAAATATCTTAGCATAATTACAATTATATTTCACATAACACCCTACCATTAAAAAAAGAGAAAGTAGTAAGTAAAAAGTGATGACATCGTCACTGATACCATACTGAATTTACTGCACCGAGTGAAACAACAGCAGTCGATTTTATAACTTTGCAATCGATGATATGAAGGTCGATAACAGATTCATGATAGAGGCAATGAGTAAAACCCATTTCACGAACGGACTCTACACCATTTTCTATATTTCAATCAAGTCCAACATCAACCTTTTTTCTCATTTCATTTTACATAACTCGTCATCACACCTACTGTGCGGATCCCCGCACTTCTCACATTCCATTCGCTTCCTCGCCCTCATCATCCTTAGTGGTCTTCGAGCATTTAGCGCGTTGTTTCAGCTACTGCTTAAGGATTTCGATTTATTTATGAATCTCTTAGAACGCTGGTCAAGTGAATTGCCATTGCAATCTCGGAAACAGCCAGGCCAAAGCGTTCCCACGTTGATCGGAGGAGAGCGTTATGGCGGTGAGCGCACTCGTGCCTTTGGTTCCTAATCGACGGCATCACTAACCACTGCATTATCCCCACCCCAACATTAACATTCATTTAACAAATTCAAAGACCAACTTTATTTAACTCCGGCATTGACCAATAACCCATAGTTTTTCTTAATGAGTAAACACAAGGTTCTTACAGTGTTTATTAATAGTGTACAATAGCTGTCGCGTCGACAATTTCGCCTTCTTTAGAGCTGGTTTCTTAATCTTAAGTCTTCCAGTTATTATTGGAATTTATCAGCGCCGTCTAGAGCTTTATCCCTTTTATCCTTTTATAATAACAACTGCTGGTTTGCTCATCAAGAAAAACACTGGATTACCAACATTCGATTTCGTACCCCTTAGCAGGTGAAAGAGTTCAGGAACTAAATTCGCCATGAACAAAAGCCTGTTACACAAAAAGAATCTGAGTACTAACCAAGTATAAAAGTAGTTTACATGAAGTGAATTTTATGAGACACCTACGACTCTAAAGTTATCCA
Source organism: Angiostrongylus cantonensis (assembly GCA_009735665.1). Classification (NCBI taxonomy): domain Eukaryota; kingdom Metazoa; phylum Nematoda; class Chromadorea; order Rhabditida; family Metastrongylidae; genus Angiostrongylus; species Angiostrongylus cantonensis. The sequence continues at coordinate 217,724 of MQTX01000087.1, read as the reverse complement.
CTCACTTGTTCATTTTTTCGATCAGTACCAACCGTGGCCGTAGTTGAGCTCATAGACGTTGCAGTGGTGCCAAAATTGGATAAATGGACGGGTTCCTATGGTTCACCACTCTCTGTATCTTAAAAAGTAAAGATTTCATCTAGGTAATCTTGTGGACACAGAGGTATTCAACGCCATTCACTGTGAGTTTCTCTAACATTCTATTTGCTATCATCATAAGAACTGTTCTACGGACCAAAATTCATGGGAGGTTAGGATTGAATATAACGGAAATCTGCTCAGTTAAGCAACTAAGTAATTTACTACCTTACACTGTTGGCCTATGGAAAAATATGGTCAGTCTGCAGAACAAACGACATTGAAACTTAACACTTCCAAATCGATGTGTGAAATATCACAGGTTCAATAAAAGAAGACAGCTTTTCCTAACAATTATCCAATGCCATACATGAATATCGCTACCGGTACAAACAAATTTCATGTTTCAGATTCCACTGACCTTGAGACAATTTTCAAAGGCTAATGGAAATCTCACTTGGCTTATCTCATCGGCTGCTTACCCCCAAATGGTTTACCGCCTCATCGTGGCTGGGTGTTCCTAGATTTTGGACTGCGATATACAGCTGGGGATTCATCCCTTCGCAAGACCTCCCAAGCTAAGAAGGAGTCCGGCGTTTTTATCAAGAAGGTTACCTAAGAGTAAACCAATACCAGGATCCACTAGTGTCCTGGTATCAAAGTCGCATGGTGGCAAATCCCTTTGATCCACAAAGGGCGGCGACTGCCTGTGGTGGTGAAGATTTGGGCAGATCCACAATAGCTTAACCAGGAAATCTTCGAAAAATGGAGATGGTGCTGGGGCCCACACAACCAGTGAGGACGGGCCATTCAAGTGTCAAGTGTTGAGTATTAGCTGCTGCATTACTTATAATAAAATATAGTCGTACCATGAAATTTAAACTAAATCGACGGCCAAATTCCAACGAAAACCAGCAAAAAAACCGCTCTGATAACTGAGTAATTGCGGAGTAATGTAGTTTATAGCCAGATTTGACAAGAGGAAGTACAATATCACATGCCTGCTTACGGCGCTCCACCGTCATTTGCTGAGCGTCTGTTGTTTTCTCAGTTTCTCTAGAATATCACAAACCGCACACTGTTTCTTCGACTCCGTTGTTGTCCCGCGGTACCCTGCTGTTGTCTCTCACGTCAAGCCGTTTTTATAAAAAAGTATCTACTGACTAGTAAGTTACTTGTTACTTCCGTTACTGACTTGCAGTTACTGCTTAAGATCATAAATGGCCACCAGAGTCGATGGATGGCCTAGTGCTGGAGGAACAGCACTGAGAAGTTCGATTCCAACTCAAACACCGAATCCTCTTCCGACCATTCCACTTCATCGTTCGATTAACTTGTGAGTTTTAGAGCTACTAGCTAGTTTCATCTTCTTAGTGGTTTCCTTTCCTGGTGAACGTGTTTTTCTTCCTTACCCATGGAGAAAGGGGAGAAAGGGGGGGCAGAAATTTCGTGACGGTGCAGTCACAACTGCTTTTCTATCAGTGAAAATCGTTGTTACTTTTGAAACTCGTTTATTCTAGAAGGAAAGGTTTTCATCGGTCTTAAGATGTGTTAACTCAAGAATGTGAGGTGTAAAAGGACTAGGAGTGATGAATTTTGGCAAGTTGCTAGTACGACGTATACGGGTGTGAACCTTGCACTAAACATTTCTAGGTTGGGTACTCACTAGGTAACATATTTGGATGAATGTGGTCAAGCCTGTGACTTCAAGCAGGTATATTTCAGCTCGTATAGACTTGATGAGTACAATTGCAGCTGTTTTTCTATTAGTGGGAGTTTTTCCAACTTTGAAACACCACGTTTGTTCTAAAAAAAAAAGTTTGTTATGGACCTCAGAGTGTGTTGACTCAAGAGTGTGAGGTATAAAGTTACTTAGAGTGTTGAGTTTTGGTTAGCTGCTAATATGACGTTTGCGAATATGAATGTTGCACTAATCTTAGTATTTCTAGGTTGGATATTCCCTGGGTAACATATTTAGGGTGAAGTTAATCTGGCTTGTAACCTTAAACATGTATATCAGCTTACATGGATATTATCAGTAGATCTAAAAGTAATCTACACAGCATTGTCAGCAGTAGTCGTGTCTGGATGTCTTGTCATGACGAAGTCCTTGTTTTCTGAAGTCCAAGAATCGTTTCTTCTTTTTGTTTTGTTTTGTTTTGTTATTCTTTTCTTTTTTTGTTGGGAGTTGTATATCGATTAGCGAGATGATTGAACAAGCAGGATTTGCTGCAGAAGTGTAGTGCGCGCTGACGAATGTATTATGTCTGCGGATATTGTACTTGAGTTATAGACCTTAAATCTTTGTTGCTTCAATGTTTCTCCTTTAGTGTAGATTTCGCGAAAGCTAAGGTCGGAATATTTTAGGGCAAGGCTTTAAAATCCTCAGGCCCGGTTAGGGTAATATTCTAGTTATTGAAAAATTATCCTCAGGTGTCGAGAAAGACTGTCACGACTGCGTTGATACATGCTCAGCTAATTGAGTTGGTTCTTTGCATTGATTTGTATTACTTCTACATTTCCGTCTATTCCGATAGCACCTGAAGTCAAAAGGTGGTGAATATCTATTGACTGAAAATCTATCACCTCGTTGTAATTCATCACAGTTGTTTTTCTTTAAATATATGTTAATAGGTTCCCATTGTCGAACTACACCTTTGGTACAAAGGACGCACAATCTGAGAGAGATCATTCCGTTCAAGCTCGATTTCAAAGAATGAGAGAAGAATACGAGAAGGTATTTATGTTCTACATTATCTGCATCCAAATATAATTACGGCAACTTCCTTTTCGTGCTTTTGTCATGCCAGAATACTCGGATGCTTGGTCTGTCCGCACTGGTTGTGCGGATCTCGGCATAATTTGCATTTTTTCGAAGTTTTGCTGGTCTAGCCATTGTGGTTCCGTAGAGGCCCAAGGTCGCCTACCCAGAGTCTGCCCTAAGTCGTCACTACCACAGGCAATCACAGCCCTTGTGGATGAGAGGGAGATTTGCCATGCGACTAGTTTAATACCAGGACGGTGGTGAATCCTGGTAGTACTGGTTTGTTCTTAGCTAGGTTTTCTGGTGGAAATGCCGGATTCTTTCACAGTTTCGGACCACCTGCTGGTCGGATGAATTAATCCCCCTGCTGTACATAACAGTCCGACATCCAGAAACGCCTCCCAACCCCGATGAGGCGTTAAACCGTTGGTAGGCATGCCAGAATAGACCTTTCTGAAAGCTCCTAAGGAATTCGAAACTTGTATAACTATTAGTATCAGGATACCTTGGTTCAGGTAGGCATGCGACGTTCAGTGGATGCGGTTTTGATTGTTCATGAACATTCATTGCCACACATCTTATTGCTACAAATTGGTACTACCTTTTTTAAACTGTAGGTTTCTTTATGCTTATTTTATTGAACATTTTTTTAAGTCGAATGGTTATAGAGATTTACATGAAGAAGTGTACATTGTGTTATTTTTATGTACTTTTATTCTATTGCATTTAATAGAATTTTTCTGTTTAGTCCTGGAGGTGAACTTGAGGTTGGAGAAGAGGAAACTGATGGTATGAGACGACTACTAGATCTAACGCTTGGACGTAGTGATGGAATTAAAAATGAGTGGAAAATAGAGGTGGATTTATTTGTTGCTTTGTTTACTTTATTTACCATTTCCTTCTCTCTACTTAATAAATATACTTAGTATCTCAACTTCGAACATAACCTAAGCAGTATTTTCATAGCCAGTAATTAGATATTTAGGATGAGGTCGGCAACTGGTGGCGACCGAATTTCGATCCACCCCGAGTAAGTAATTTTTTCTTATTAATGTTGATTTGCCGGCTTTTCTAGATATCACTAGAGCGTCCCAACTTACGCGTTTCACCTATGTTTAATGTTTTTTTCTAATTCAACAGACTTGTCACACAATTTACTGGATGTTCACTATCTTTGCAGATTTCTTTTAGACTTATGCTGTTTAACCTAGTGTTTTAGCGGCTATTCATAGTAGTGGTCTTTATCCCCGATTTTCCGAAAAGATTTGAAGCTGGGGAGTATACATTTTCTATGGTGGATCGTGTAATCACAGTTTTTGCAATAATTTCTATGTTGGAACCTAGCGACGTTTGATTATCACATAACTTATTATTTCAGTACCCCTACATACCAGCTCATGTCACGAAACCTAAGGAACACACAAAATTATTGTTGGTTCAAATGCCGGAGAAAGGTACTTTTTTCTTGATCTGGGTATTCGTTCGTCTTCCATGAGGTATATAAACAGTATTCAATGAACTTTTAACCCACAATGGATGTGCAGCGTCTAGCACAGTTGGCTCAGTGGCTTAGGAGCAATTTTTCATCGGGTGCTAGGTGAATCTTAAGTGACTAGGTGGTTTTAGTGGCTGCGAATATAACATTGTAGAAGAGACTTTGTTTATCGTTCGGTAGGTAGGAATGGCGTGCATGTTACTATTTACTTTCTGTTACTGTGGTTCAGTATGCAAATACATTGCTTTCAGCAATTACAAGCGTGTTGCACTCTATGTCAAGTTCTTTTTCTTTGTTTTATATACGTACACTCCATACAATAACTGTAGTGCCTGGAATGAAATGACAGTTAGTTGTTATTTGAATTACCACTCGGTGGACTTTAAAAAAAGAACGGTTTTTTGTAAATCATTAAGTGCCGGGAATGGTTTTTCTTACCTCATCCGTTCTGGTTTGATCTGGTTTTGATTATCTATAGAATAATGATACATAGTCCTGTAAGAAAATTGTTGAATGCAGTAAACTGAAAATGGATGCTTTGGTGTCCACGCTGTCCATTATCGGTTAAGAAAACAACTTCTTCAGTGTAGTTGAAACATTCGGTGCTGCGGTGAACGTTTATGCTTGGTCGTGATACCTTTTAAGCCAAAAACAATAATCCAGAGTTGTTCATTACTTGCCTTAATAATTTTCAGCGATGTTTGCGGTGCCAAAGAACTACAAATTGGTAGCAGCTCCATTGTTCGAATTATATGACAATGCTGCAGCTTATGGGCCTCTCATCGCCAGTCTGCCAATGGCTCTTAGTAGGTGAGCTTTCTCCTTTTGTTACTCACATTTTTGTTTGTTTATTAGCTTCTATATCCACTTAACAGCATTCTTGAGGATATGGTGCTGCGAATTCTGTTTAATATCGCCAACACGCTAAAGATGGTTTATATTACCCAAAAGCTAAAATACTAAACATAAAGTTTATGTTTAAGATTCAACTTCATCTACAATGGTGTCGTTTGATAGGCAACAGCTGTTTGATACTCAAAATGTGTTGTCATTTTTGTTATTACTGTTTAGTGAAATTGTATTGAAAGGCAATTCTGTTAAATGGTTTTGTTGCACCCATTTGTCTTTTTATCTTGCTTTTTCTTTGTTTTTATGTCATGTTGCTAATAAAACTGTAATTGTCACCATGCATCAAAGTAGTTTTACTGATTAAATTTTTGGAGAGGTTTTAAATGGGAGAACCTTGTGACCAAAATGCTGTTCCGTTTTGAAAACTGGACCACCTTTCATCCTATATCGTTGCTTTTCCGATGTAAAAGAAAAAAAAACATTCGTTTTTGCAAACTGGTACCCATTACATATCGGCTGGCCGGTAGTTTATCTAAAATTTTCAGTGAAGAGTTTACCGAACTGAAATTCGAAGTGGTATAAAAGTTATCGACGTCGATCATAGCAATAATATAGGGCAACTCTCATGTTCAAGTTGTCCCTGTTTGGTTGCATATGCAATGGGATTTATCCCTTTGAGGTTAGTGAATTGGCATGCTGGTTGGTGAATAATAGAGTTCATTTCTTCAAGTTGTTGTAATCACAAATAAATACCTCCCTTAGCTTTTTATTTATTGGTAACAGACACTAATTACATTATTCTTCTATGACTAGCACTGTTCATAAAATACAGTTGTGGGCTACAAATCTCTTAGTGGCAAGCTTTTTTTCTTTGACCCATCTTCACAACTACTGTGCGGATCCTAGCACCTCACATTCAGTTCTTTTCTTCACATCCATTATTCACGGAGATCTCCCAACTTTTACATGTGCTTTCGGTTGCTGCTTGAGGATTTCCATTCCATGGAAATCGACGAGATTTGATTGCCATTGTGAGTAGATTCCTATTACCAGACGAATTGTATTTGAGTAGAAATTTTAAAGATTCGAAAGCAGTCCACTAGCGTGCTGAAAACATTGAAAAAAAGCCTCATTTGAGAAAAACGATCGGAAAGAGCTGAATGGACTCGTCAAACAACTATTATCTATCAAATCTACCACTGAACCTTTTCTAGCTTGTATAGGTTCAATCTTAGCAATGTTTCCTGCGCAAATAAATCAGAGTTACTCAGGTAGGCCTCGGATAAACCTGCGGGGGAAATCCTTTGCTGTGTATTATAGTTCGAGACTCAGGAAGGGTCTCCAGCTAATTAGGATGGTGCAAATTATGAGAAATCTTCATACTTGGAGCCTCATATAGGGCCACGTGGAAAATTCGTCATATAAAGGCATTTTCTTTGGGTAGTCGTCCTTTTCTTTTGGATAAATGGACGAAGCACGAAAAGGAGACGTGCAGTCGGTTTAATAATCCACAATCAGATGTCGTTCTCATATCAGCAGGTCGTTGTCTTCATCCCATTGAACTCTCATTTAATATAAGTTGTTATACAATAAAGGATAAGGGACAAAGCTCTAGGCCAATCCCTGAGGGATGCACCATGCATTCGACTTCATTAGGCATCGGTGAAGATGAGTAAATGTACACCTGCTTTTACAATGATTCGCAGTGGTTTACCGATGTATCGAGCCAGTGCTGCTATTCTTAGTGTCTGGCACCACTTTGTCGATTCCGAAGGGATGGAGAGCTTAATGAGCCTTGCGCGCAGGGTTCGATCCCATGTGTACTGCAGGGTGCGTCTGACAACTGTGCCACACGCATCCCTGTTGAATAGTGCTGTAGAATAGTGAATTTTTTTTTCGAGAAATTATCGTAGCGTACATGGAAGACCTGTCTTGATCCAGTAAGGATCTGAATGCTGAAAGCTTTCAAAGCCGTATTCTGCAGTAGAGACGAATGCGTTCTTAAAATTACTGAAGGTTTTTAGGCTTATTTGTATGGACCACCTTACTGAATTGTTTCTAAAATTTCCTTTTATAGCCGTTGTTTCTTACCCATTATTGGGGTTGGTTTAACAGCGTCTAAGTTTCCCGCATCCCAACAAGTTGCGTGCAAAATTACAAGTCAAGTATCCGACATTATGTACTTGAGGTGACAGTGAAATTGTCACATAACTTTTCAGTGAGGAGCTTCCAGCAGGGCGTTCTCACATGGCGGATAGTAGGTTAAACCCTAGTCAGAAGCAGGCCAGCAACTGTGCCGAAGGGTAGGCAGTTTCGAGACATGGTCACTCCCGATTGACATACCATATAAGGAGTGCTGTAAAATCTTGCGATCAATTGTTGATGAAGAATTACAGGACTATGTCTGCATGACGATAGACAAAATGTATTGTGTTGTATGTGTGTTATTGTATGGAAGTAAACGTATGCTGTTTAATAACCTCGCGATTGTTAAGAGAGAAAACGACGAATTCATACTCGTAGATATTTATGATATTTACTGTCAAATACAGTAGAAAGACATGAGTTCACTTCCTTATATTTGCACAAAGAAGTTGGCAACATCTAAGAGCATTTTAGATTGCTTAGATCCAGAAGGCGAACGTAAAGTTCTTTTCGCACAATAGATATAGGATTAAACTGAACTCTTCCGTTGAGTACTTGATAAAAGCTGAGAAAAAAGGATTTGAACTCACAGAGTGGCCGAGGCAAGAAGACATGGGCCATGAGAGGCCTTTTTATAATGCTTGAGAAATTTTACCGAAACAAGAGATAGTTAAAAGAGCCAAGGGAGCTCTGGAGTCTCCATCCACGTCAGTAAGTTCAGTCACTACCAATGTTTACCACTTGTACTCTAAAATGAAGTTATCACGTGGACAATGTCGAGGCATTCTGTGCAAAATTCGTGTTCTACAGATGAAATCGCATCCTTCACACATTCGTTAACAACTTCAGCACCATGACTGGCAACAGGAAAGTGCTCCAAAAACTATGCACGTTATCTATTAGAATGCAGGGTCCTAAGTGAATGGAAAGTCAGCAGAACCACATTGTTCCACAAATGAGGTCTTATGAAGCATCGGACATTTTCGTACAGTCTTTTATTTATTCCTGCTAAACTCTTTACTAGAATAGTTTTCAACAGAACTGATGGAATGTTCAGAGATGCGAACAAGAAAAGTTCTAAGAAATGTTTAGTACGACGAACCCCATCCATACTTCAACGAGGCTTACGCGAGAATGCAAAGTCCAGTCTCTCGCACTTTTTTCGAGATGAGAAAAGCCTTCGATTTTGTTGAAATAGAACCGTTAACAGAAACCCTGAATACTTGGTGCGTCTATGCTTAATTTACAAAGATTTTTATAAGTCAAATAAGAACTTAGCAACAAAGGCCTTCTCATTGGTCTTGTGATCTGAAAGTGGTCCTGACTTAGGATAATCCATTTCAAAATAATGTAACGAGGTTTAAGCACAACTTTACTACCTATCGTGATTTTTCTCAATTTAGGTACGCCCGCTGTGGTGCTCAACCTTCCACAGCATAGCACTGAGTAACACCTCACAATCATATTAAGAGGGCAAGCCGTTGGGCTTTTTCCTCTATTCTAGAAGTAGTAAGAATCAAAGAAGTCCGATTGTTGGGTCGGTATTTACAATAATAGCAAAGCGCTGTGTTTTTACTGATATCTTTGCGGATTTCTCGAGCTCATTTTCATAACAAGCGACTTAGCCTAGTCGTAATTCTTCCGAAAGCAGATGGCAAGGTGACAGTTTCGTTACGTAAGCATTACATGAAGAGAATTTCCCTTAGCGAAAACCCATCAATTAAGAATCGTATATGTTCCTCCTTACCAATGAGGCATGTATTCATTCGACAATAATTCAACGCTTGCTGTAAGCCTATGATTGACTTGTCACATTACCACTTGTACTAGAGGAAATTCAAATTCCTCGCAACGGTTTACCGCCTCATCGTGGCTGGGAAGTGTTTCTCGGTGTTGGACTGCGATGTACAGCTCTCTCACTACTAATCCCATATAAGCGATAGATATCCTATTTCTATCTAGTAGACTGATAACAAAGGAATACTCTAGTTCACCTTAAACTAGTCGCATGGTAGCAAATCTACCTCTGATCCACAAGGGTTGCGACTGTCTGTGGTGGTGAAGACATGGGGCAAACTTTGACCAGACTGACCTCGGGATTCCAGAGAACCGCAATGACTTAACCAACAAAACTCCGACAAACGGAGATTATGCTAGCCCGCCAAGCAGTGAGAGCGGGCCTTTCAAGTATCAAGTATCAAGTAAGTGCAAGCGAAAGTTTATCCTCAGCAAAAGCTTAGGCTACCCTGAAACATTTTAAATAAGGTGTTGATGAGACATTAATAACAGGTTTCAGCCAAGATCGGTAAATATAGCGCGTTATTGAAGTTCATTAGAATTAAAGAAATGTAGCCTAGTGAACAGAACACTTCCTTGAACAGCCGTCTTTATTTGCCATTTATTTATTCCTTTATTGTTATTGGCCGTTCATTCATTACTAATGATTATTGAATACTATTATATGAGTACAATTATTGATCAATTTAACTACTAATACTTAATACTAATTATTATTAATAATTTACTATTATTGGATAATTTATATAACAGGATACAATAGGGTCCTCCAATTCTGTGATCGATGCCAGTCTTCAGAACGGTTTTGAACTGTAGTTTAGCTATTAGAGACCTCGTTCGTTGTTTTGTAGTTCTAAAATTTGGTGAAAATGTTGGGCATCTCTTTTTGGTGACAAATGCTTTGTGCTGTTGTTTTTTATGGATTCGTGTGCATTAGCTTTCCTCTCCTTCTTCCAGTTTTCTGATTTCTCTCTGTCTTCCTCTTGATTTCAACGTTAGTCTTGTAAGTGTCCCACGGTCCATAAAACCGCAATCGTTAAAAGACATTTTGATAAGTTGTGTTTGTGACTGATAACACCATCCTGAAATTGATAGCACTTTCGAGCCAACCAGAATGTACCGGGCGCTAGCGGTAGTTTTATCAAATTCTTAGAATACGTACATATAACTGTCTAATGATGAAATATCCAAACACCTATTAGATATGCTTCAAACAATGCTCGATTAACCCTGATGGGTTGGCGGTGAGAAGGGCGGAAACTGATGTCTAGGTCGGGCTTTGATGTGTTTCTGAATAGATTATGTCATCAAAGGGCGGTGTCCCCGGGGTGTCCCGAATTCGAGAAACGCGCCACACACCGATAGCATCTGACAGCTCGCCATATGTGATTGTTCGAACTCAAGACGTCTCACAGATTTCGATATTAGCTACCGTAGTGTGAGAAGACATTGATGAACTTGATATCTTTGAAGTACTTTTGAAGCTTCTCATCACGTACGCGATTTGTCACCAGTATGAGCTTCGAGCTCCCATGAATTCCACTTCTAGACTCGGCGAAAAAAAAACAGCAGCCGTAGAAAGTGAATTAATAGCCCACTACGGTTTGCGTCATTCGGAAACCACAAAACACCACCCAACTACGATGAGGTGGTCAACTAGTTTTATCCTCTTTTTAGTTTTCTTTTTTTTTCTTGGTGACGGAAATTGATAGCTAAATAGATAGTAACAAGAGAGTATTAAGTAACAACAAGTTCCTATGACCGCACAAAAAAGGTTAAACAAAACTGCACTCGCTACTGATCTGGAATGAAGGTTTGATGAGATTCCAAGTTAAAAGGAAGAAATGGTAAAATGCCAGATATGAGTATTACTCAATTTTCACTTATAATATTATTTTTGCCTCCGACATTATATCCTGTTCAATTTGCGGACATCGAACTAATCCAGCGCATTAGTAGTTTTCTTTTTCTTTACCATAACCAATGTGTAGCTTCCAGTAATCCCTGTTACGTAAGAGGTCACTATGGACACCTGGCTGCTGCACTCTGAATCACTGACGGTATACCAGTAAGGATGTCATCAAAGTATTTCTTGCTGCTCAAAATCTACTTATTTGTCTACTTATTTACTGATTCTTATCTAATGCGGGTAAGACTATAGGCTGGCAAAGTCGAAAACGCAGAACTTTAGCCCAGAATACGAATCGGTAATCCCCAACTCGTTCAAACAGAGGTAATCTACCATATAAGAAGTGCTGTAAAATCTTGCAATCAATTGTTGAAGAAGAATTATAGGACTATGTCTGCATGACGATAAACAAAAGAAACCGGCCGGCTGGTACCCTTCACAGAGACCAACAAAGGAGGACATTAAAGCTTTTTTTTTAAATAGCCCAAACAATCTTACAACACTGATAAACCTGATGTGTATGTTGTTCTCGAAGGTCATCGTGTCGAAATACTCCTGATCCAGTTGAATTCCTTCGAGTTTTGTAACAAAACGCCACTTAATGATTTCTTGCAAAAAAAGTTGTTTCAATTCTGCTTACTACAAACTACTGTAATCATATATTATTAAAGAGCTCATGCGGTGTGGTCGGTCTAGCTCATTAAGCTCATTTTCCCCATCTAGATAGTCAGTGAGAGTCGCTATACTGGTCGAAATAGCCGTAGAGTTCTCTGAAAGGTTAGATTTCGATTTTTCGAAAAAAGCTTCAACTTAGCCCTCGATATCTAATCGCTCCTCTGCTAGACGCTCACTAGGGGCCTACTTTCCTTTCCTTGAGTCAATCAGTGACAAGGTTCTCGACAATATTGCTCTATTCTTTCTTACAAAATGAGTGTAGAGTGGATTTTCATGAATACCGTATAGCAATCAGTTAAACTGTTCATGTTCCGACGCGAGAACAGGTGTTGATGTCTTTTGTTGGCGCGCATTACGCAACAGGGGTCGGCGAAGGTCAGCTACCAGATGACGCATTTCCGGCACGGTAAGACGGTAGCCTCTGGAATTGCACTCAAGTGCACACAACATACAACATAGAAAAATCTCAGCGCTGAGTTCTTATGTAAGTATTGGACTGTCACATTTACGACAAGAAGGTGATGAGGGCCAAATTCGCCGAAGATTTGGCTTTTGTGGATAAATAAATGGTATAGCAACAACCTCGTATGTACTCGTTAAGAAGACAGATAACTGCTGACCAATTTCAAGGTTAATAGAAAGTCAGTCCTAGAAATTCCATTTGCAACGTTTGTCACCCCTTTATCTCAATTATGTATGAAGTTGTTTTGTAAAGCTGAAGTGAAGCAGCCCAGACCATGGTGATGTTTCCGGTTTTGTAGAATGAACGCTGGATTTACTACAGTAGTAACAGTAAAACAAGGTGAAATGCACAGAATTTGCTGAAGAGAATGGAAGATTATAAAAAAGGACTCAATAAAGAGCCATATCTTAAATATTGCCATAGATGCTTCTTTTTTAAATATTCTACAGTAATTAGCGAGATGCACCGTTGTAGACCTAATAAAATCCAGAAATTTAGTGCCAATCAGACCAGGTAGAGCATTCGTCGTTGCGTAATCAAGTGATTCTAGAGATGATTTGCGTTGAACCCACCCGTACGGACGGGCACCTGCTGCTGATCCTCATTGCTAGGATTTACTATGAGATACGGTAAGTGTTCCTGCGTGAAAATTAACTAGTAGAATGCAGACTACTGGGACTGTCACAAAGACCGTTTTCGAAACTGCTTATGAGAATATGTTCTTAGTATTGATATATCACAGGCACCCATTAATAGCTTTCGAGTATATCTGGCTGCGGTCTGTCGATATTTGGTCTACTCTTCTCATAAACACATTCATTGTTGGTCCAGTGTGAGTTCTGTTGGAATCCCGAGTTAGTATTTTGCCATATTTTCTGAAGTTTTCCCACAGACTGTCAACAACATAAACAATGGAGTGAGGTTTGTAGCATTATAGCATCCTCATTTCTCGGATTCCTCTAAGCCTGCAGCCTCCTACGTCAAACGGAGGCTCCAACGTTTTCAAAGTAGAAGAAGGTAAGTCATGATGAGAATTTTTGCTGGTCGATTGAATAAAACATCTCAAGAGCTTTTCACGAGCTTTATCTAACTGTCTACCTGAGAGAAAGCTTGCACTAAAGAATGAATTGACATAGAGATAAAATAAAACAACCGATTTTCTTGGGATCTTCATCTTTTATTCTAACGTACCACGGCCCACTCCTAATTTTCGCGAGGTTCAAGTCGGGCTTTGTTCTCTGGCACTGAAGGAGCATTTGATTCGCGATGAAGCAGAAGTGCTCTTTCGAATTTTATGTCGCAGTCATAATGACAACTAAACGAAGTGTTGCCTGATGTTAAACAACGTGGACAAGTGTCGCTATAATGAATGAGTCTGTCATATATAAAGCTTCAAAGATCTATGAAGTACTGTGAGTAACGGTAGTCACCGAAGATTTTCTTGGCTCCGCCCAAAACGTTGCGACCAATGAGGGAACAATCCACGCCCACTTGTATGTTATGTTTCCGGCTTCATGAGCCCAACCAGTTGTTCAGCAGCATGTTCTCACTACAAGATTTACTTAACTCTCAGATGCGTTCTTCCGCCATTCAACAACCTTTTCCACCTCAGCAATTACTAGGTTCTTCCCTTTCTTCTTTTTTTCTTTTGTTTTTCTGTCCATAATAGATGAATTCTGATTCATGAAATTTGCTTCAGGATCATCTCTTAACACTCAACTATATGTGCTGATGAACGTTCAACTTCAACAGATGCTAAATAATTCTCTACCGCGAGCCGATAAAGTAAAAAATGAAATTGAAGACAACTATGAGCAGGTTAGTTTCTCGTCTACACCAAAAAAAAAAAATTAAATCCTTCAATAGGTAGGTAGGAAGAAAAAAGAATTAAGGAAGAAAAGACAAAGTGAGAAATAAGTAAGCAGACAGCAATGTCTTAACTAATCGAAAAATCTGGACAGTATGTTAGGCTATTTTCTTGAGTCCTCAAAGTTTCTAGCGATAACCTGAAAAAGATTCCTCGATTGAAAAAAAAAATTTCGGAATTTGTAAAAAAAAATTCTAGAAAATTTGATTTAGAAAAGGCTAGAAAACTGTCTCGATTTAAAAAAAATCATTTTGGAATATTTGAAATTATTCGTAAGATGAGAGAGATGGCTTCCAAACACAGATGAATAAATAAAAAGTCGTAGACGAACAAAGAGAAAACAGAAGAGAATGTTTCTATTGTTTACTAACGTTGAAATTTTAAGCACATCATATATACCGTCTATTTCTACAGCAATAAGAGTTACGTTTGTATGAATTGCGGTAATCTGCCAAAGAAGCAAGTGTTTAGAAGAAGTCCGTGCTTCAAGAAACATACCGTGCACGAGACTAAAGAAAGGCATTGAATAAAAAAAAAATTAAATCCTTCAATAGGTAGGTAGGAAGAAAAAAGAATTAAGGAAGAAAAGACAAAGTGAGAAATAAGTAAGCAGACAGCAATGTCTTAACTAATCGAAAAATCTGGACAGTATGTTAGGCTATTTTCTTGAGTCCTCAAAGTTTCTAGCGATAACCTGAAAAAGATTCCTCGATTGAAAAAAAAATTTCGGAATTTGTAAAAAAAAAAATTCTAGAAAATTTGATTTAGAAAAGACTAGAAAACTGTCTCGATTTTAAAAAAATCATTTTGGAATATTTGAAATTATTCGTAAGATGAGAGAGATGGCTTCCAAACACAGATGAATAAATAAAAAGTCGTAGACGAACAAAGAGAAAACAGAAGAGAATGTTTCTATTGTTTACTAACGTTGAAATTTTAAGCACATCATATATACCGTCTATTTCTACAGCAATAAGAGTTACGTTTGTATGAATTGCGGTAATCTGCCAAAGAAGCAAGTGTTTAGAAGAAGTCCGTGCTTCAAGAAACATACCGTGCACGAGACTAAAGAAAGGCATTGAATTCTGTAAATCTTTGTGAGTTCGTCTGTGAGCAATAATGTATTGTATTGAATGTAAGGTGTGATCTGGTAAGGTAACATTAACATTCCTTAGCTGTTTTTTTTTATTTACTTCTCAAGACTGAACTGAAAAACTCGTCACTCATTGCTCATCCCACAGGTTTTTTTTTACACCAGGTTAATTTGTATAAACCTTTATAAAGAACGTAAATTGTCTAATGTAACGTTGATTTTGTGGCACAATCACTTGATAAAGATGATAGCTACACTTTTAGAAGGCAGCGTGTTCTTTTTCAATCGACAACCTGTTGCGACCGGAAAGCGACGAGAAGCCGAAGGTAGTGAAGAAGTAATCGCTCATCGTTTCTGATTGATTAAGAACTATTTTATAAACGAAAAATGTTCATAACGAAGGAATCCTCTCAAACACCTCAGACGAGAAAAATTACTCACTAGCTAAAAAGAGTAAATCTATCTTTTTTGGATTATTAAACTAACATGAGGTAGATAAAAAACCACGACCTCGACCTTTCATCAGCCTCTTGTTAGCTTAATAATCTAATAAGGTGTTCATTATTAATAGCGTTATCAAATAACAACCTTTGTTTTGCAAAAAATATATTAAGACATGGTGTTGAATTAAGGATAAAATAAAGGATAAAGGATAATGCTCTCGGCGTTGATCATTCTCTGAGGGACGCGCCATGCATCCGACTTCGTTAAGTATCGTTGAAAGTGATTGAATGCATATCTGACCTATACAATAACTCGCGGTGGGCTACCGATGTATCGAGTCAGTGCTGTTATCCTCCCAAACAAGTCTGGTACCAATTTGCCGACTCGGGACGGATGGGAGGCTTGGTGAGCCATGGGCACGGGGATCAATTCCACGTGTATGTTACAGTGGCGCCTCCAACCACTGCGCCACACGCGCCTTTTTTGAATTGAAGCTGAATTAACTAGGGACAAAAAGTGGTGCTATCAGGTGTAATAAGGTGCCGTCTATTTGTTGTCTAGACAATGGAACTTAAGTATTATTTCTTACACAAGGAAGAGCCGAAGGTAACACCAGTGTTATTTAGAGAAAAGAACATTAGAACTCGTCCGAAAAATCTCACATAACGACAGTTTTCAAGTATTTCATCTCACTTTTTTTTCCGGGTTATGTACAACAAGCCGTTAAAATTTTCACAACTGTTTTGCTTTTCAAGTCTTTCTTTCTACTTTTTCTCGAAGTTGTACAAATCAGCTCACTTTGGAATTGATGTATGAATATTTTGGCTCAGATCTTTAAAATTCCCAAGACGTTTGTTAACGTAAGTAAGCGAAATGTTCTATCGCAGGAACACAATAATCAGTGTTTCTACTTATCATATAAATATTGGTGCTGTTTCTCAAATATTGCCAAATTAGTACGTAATAAGTGGGCCACCTAAATCGGACCCATCCCAAGTACTTCTTCTGTTGTTCACATTGCCGACGGTCATCTAAGAAAGTGGACAGGTTCGGAAGAGGATTAAGCTTCAGCCTAAGGATACGATCCTGTCAGCTGAAATATTGAATGCTGATTGAGTTTTTATGTAGTTCACAGTAGAGTTCTGCCCATCACTTTCTCTATTTAAAGTGTTCCAAAATTATTCTCACAGGGCACATTTCTAAACGCAAAGGTGGTGTGTTCCTTGCCTTCCCTTCCACGTTGCCATTAAATCGAGCAATTAGTCAGCCAGTTGGTCGAGCAACAGGCTAAATTCTTGTAAATAGAATGTTTAAAACTTAACTTAAGTAATAAAAACAATGTGATCTAGTCATCTCTGCAGGTTTAACTTACGTACTTTCAAATTCTGCATGCTGTTTAGAAAAGTGCCATAGTACTTTTAAAAAATCACCTTATAAATATGATTGTGGTGCGAAGGTGGAGAACTTCTGCACTAGAAGCTGTTATGGATCTTATGTTGCATGGTCATATTTCATGCAGAAATTTCGTCTAGTGATTCGATTGCAGATCACATATGCTTCGTCCGAATTGGATCTGACATCGTACACTCTCGACGCTCTTGAAGTGTCCGATAAACGAACGAAGAGCTCACGAAGGTATAGTCAGATTCTTTCATCTAATGAACTTACTGGCACTATTAGAAAGAATATACTTTGATTGGTTTCAGCAATATCTAAAACAATCGCAATCGAATGTAACAGTTCCATTCTGAAAGTGAAGAACTTTCGAAAGTGGTAGAGTCTTTCAAATTTAAACAAGCATGTAATCGAATGCATGGCGAATCCATCAGGGATTGATCAACGCCGAGAGCTTTATCCTTTATTATCCTTTATGCTATGTATATATATAAAGCACGTGTGGCGCAATGCTCGAAGGCGCCCTGCAATGCACACAGGGCATCACGCACCCGTGGCTCACCAAGGCTTCCATCCATCCAGGGTTGGCAAGTTGGTATCAGCCTAACCTGGGAGGGTATCAGCACTGACTCAATACATCGGTGGGAAACTCTGAGCACTTAAAACCAGATATGCATTCAATCACCTCCAAACTACGCTTAATGAAGTCGCTGTGGTTCCCTGAAGTCCCGAGGTCAGCCAGGCCAAAGCCTGTCCCAGGTAGCGAGCACTGCAGGCAGTCGCCTCCTTTGTGGATCAGATTGTGATTTGCCATCACACGACGTCATTAATATTAGAATAATCGGATGATTACTTTTTATTGTTAATTTGTGTTACTATTGCTGTTATTATTATTATTATTATTATTATTATTTGATGCTATTGTTACCATCATCAACTCATTATCATTATATTTTAGTAAATTTCATTATTACTGTTGTTACTGTCATTATTTGCTATCATCATTATCATTAGTTGTCGACTACTTATCTTGTGATTAGCATTATTATCGGTTATTCGTTGCATTTTTCCTATCTGATAAGCAACACAAACATGCAGAAGATATGACACGAGCAACAATCCATGTGGGTAAAAAGGATAAAGGATAAAGCTCTCGGCGTTGATCAATCTCTGAGGGATGCGCCATGCATTCGACTTCATTAGATATCGTTGAAGGTGATTGAATGCATGTCTGGCCTTTACTCGGTGGCCTGCCGATGTATCGAGTCAGTGTTGCTATCCTCCCAGACAGGTACCAATTTGCCGACCCCGGAGGGATGGAACGCTTGGTGGGTTATGGGTGCTGGGATCGATTCCACGTTCGTGTCTCAGTGGCGCCTCCAACCACTGCGCCACACGCGCCCCTTCCATGTGGGCAGATGTAGAAAACTGGGAAACTAGCCTCTAACATGAAGCTGACTTAAATCCTTTTTTAAACTTTCTTACTTTAGATTTATCCCTAGTAAAGTTTAAGCAATTAGAGAGTAGAACAATTGAATTAGTTTAAGCTGGTGACTTTGTATCCATTGTTTGTTTTCGTTTGAATTTTTCTACAACAGAAATAGAAAGGTCGGAGTTGAGCTATTTGCTACTGGATTTCAAATAAGAAGAATTAAAACTTGTTTCTTGTAATGAGCCACACATTTAACCTATGAATCGTCAATGAACTGCGTTCTCAAAATATTGAAGATGAGCATAGCATAGGACAGAGGTGTTCTTTTAAAGATTTACGATAACCATTTATGAGGGACCATTAGCGAGGAACCATGTAAAACATCACTAGAACACGCAAAAATGCTTTGACCGCTAAGGACTTTTTAAAACGAATTCATCGTCTACACCAAATTGGAAAACCAAAAACTTGGACAGACGAACGTCGTAGAGACCCAACCACAACCAAAAAATGAGTTGGCTATCATGATGTCAACGCTATAATTTTTTAAACTAGCAATACGGATTTACTTTTTGACTCCAATATCTGAAGAAATATGAGTCACATACGTCAATTGGTAATGCTTGGAAAGAGGTGGAACACCAAAACACTCTAACCAAGGCAGCATTAAAGATGGCCACTGTTCGGTGATCAGAAAATGATCGGCATCGTCTACTACCACGAATTGATTTAAGAGGAAATCAGGGAAGCATCATCAAAAAGGCTACACAATGTGACAAAGAATCTAACATAAATGTGCACTGTTCAACTGAAAGGAATCAAAAATTCTTTACGATAATCCACAATTTCCAATCTTATTGACTAAAAATCCTATTCCATCCATCTTATACAATAAACGGCTTTCGGACCGCCATTTATCAAGTATCTTGGAAACTTCCAGGTGGAAATTGAAAACACTTCTTACTAAAATCTCGTTCCAGAAAACAAGTGAAATTCCGTCGTGTCGAAATACATTTGCAGGCCTCTGTTCTTCTAACAGCGCTACTAATATCTTAGTGACTGATATATTTATTTATATGATCTTATAAACTGATCATCTGGGACTCCCACTCGTAACCTCACGGCTCTGAGGAAGGCGAAATCTCCGTAAGGTCAGCAATCGACCAACAACACCAACAACAACGAAGACCTATACTAACCTCGCATCAACTAAAGATGATCAGTTTATAAGATCACAGAAATAAATATACCAACTATCTATGCCGAGGTTTATAAAAAGTCGGTCTTTTGAGTTACTTTAGTGAACAGTTCTTCAAAAAAAATTCGCAACTATTTTCTTAGCAGCTTGATGATTGTTTAGCGTCACTGTGGAAAGAAACAGCAAGTCTCATGGAAACAAACAAACAAACATAGAGACACATCTGCGGTTTTATTTTATGTGGAAAATTCGAAAATAGTATAATATAGTTTTCAATTTAAGATTCACGAATCCACGATGTGTTTGTGACCAATGTGGAAAGTCCTACGCTAGTACAAGTAATCTTAGCCGTCATAAACAGGTAGTGATGAGACAGCACTTCAACTGGAAAAAAGTCATTTTCAATCCTCAGTGAAGATTAACATAGACTGTACAGTAATACAAATAACACTTCTCTTTCAGACTCATCGTTCGTTAGATAGCGAATATGCGAAACAATGCCCGCATTGTGATCGAGTGTACGTTAGTATGCCAGCCCTCAGGTGAACAAGCTTCCTTTCATTATTCGAATCATAAAAAAAACGTCTCTCATTTAGTAGTGCTCTTCATTGGCGGTGTAAACTAAACACTAGTAACCAGTATGTGGTCAACAATGTAATATCTTAGGAATAGTGTTTCTCATATACGTCACATAATAGCCGCGTAGCGCACTAATATTGACACCGTTCATCACAACTGCGGCTGTGGTTTGACACCAAATCAAGCACACATCTGTCCGGGATCGGGAAATTCACAGCAAACATTTTTGGGAACAGTTCACTCACTGCAATTCAAGAGCAAGCGAGTGCTCTATCCTGGCTGTGTCAGAACTTCAGGGAAATTCAACTTGACCAGCATTTAACGATATTTATAACGAAGAAGAGACCAAGCAGCAGCTGAAGCCACACACGAAAATTGGAAAATCTTCGTGGATGATAGATACGAGGAAACGAATCGAGTGCATGAAATGCTGGGATCGTTGCAGTAGACGTGAAGAAGGATTATGTAGAATAAATAGAAAAAATATACGTCACACAGTGGATATTCCTAAGAATAATGTTTCCCATGTATGGCACATAACATCTCATTAAGGGCTCAAGATTTCTTCCCATGTACAAAGTTTTTGAGAGAAAAAAAAAGGGAACGAGCAATCGCCTCTAACTTGATGAACTAAGAATCCGATATTTCTTGATGGCTTCTATGCAATACCCTTCGAAAAATGCGCTTCTAAAGTGCTGATCTAATTGAATCTTAAGGAAGCTTCCTCTATATACGCACCGCCAACGCCATCCAATCCACCACCTGCAAGGTCACGTAATAGGATAACATGCTTGCGTAACAAGTATAAATGTCAGCTGTTTCGAAAATCGATCAATTACGCCTCTATCATATATTTACTATTCAATTCATACCGCTCATTTTATTTCATTTTCATTTATACTTCATTTAATTTATATCTGCTCGACTATTTCACATTTTCAAAATCACGACTGCCGCGAAAATGTAAGAACTAGAAAAATAGAAAAAGGACGTGTGTACCACTCTCGTAACAGCTCAGTCACATAGAAGAATATTGATTATGGTTACAGAGTTTTAAATAAAAGTCGATTTTTAAGATAAAAAGAACTTTTTCATTTTATTTTTATTTTATATGGCACGTCTTCACATCTACTATGCGGACCAACACTTCTCACATTCGATTTGTTTCCTCGCAGCCATTGTCCACGATGACTCCCTGGAATCTAGGCTGGAGCGTTTCCAATTGGATTTTAAAGAGTGGTTTTCTTTTCCCAGACAAGTCCAGTACCAATCTTCCGACCTCGGAGAGATTAGTGGTTGGGATGACTTGGAGCGGAATCGAACTAGCACCATGATCGTGATGATGGACATCACTGCCACTGCGTCATCCAGCCCATAAACGAACGTTAACATATGATAAATAGAACGAAGTAGAACGTAGGGTTTAAAAAAAGACTAAATGGGTTAATTTCAGTATGCATATTCTTACTCACAAGGCCAGCCATAAGTGTAGCGTGTGCGGGAAGGTTTTTTCAAGATTATGGTTGTTACAGGTAAGAAGTACTGGTAACATCAGATTCGCTTTCATCACTGTGCTCGCTAATGTGATATAGTAGCTTTGAGATATCTTAACATTCCAGCTCAGGTAGATGTTGTTCTGGCTACTTAACTAGTTCTTAAAAGTAGTATGCTCTTCCTCAAAGACGAATTTCTGCTTAACGTCCCATGTAATGTGATATTTCAGTATCTTATATTTTAGTAGTCATACAACATCTTCAACAATTTCTGAAATCTCTAATCTCTCACGATTCCCGTAGTTATCTGAAACGAAGAACTACATATTTTGACGAAGAAAAAATTTAAGCAATTAGTCTTAATCTTGTCTAGGGCCATCTGCGTTCGCACACGGGCCAACGACCATTTGGATGCGCTCATTGTGGGAAAAATTTTGCTGATCGGAGTAATCTGAGAGCGCATATTCTCACTCATACGGGTTTGTGAATTCACTGATTTTCCAAAGTCTTCTAATCACTTGTGGTTCTGGATGGAGTGCAATGATTAATGCGAACATAACCACTAAGCCTCCCACGTCGCTCTTATGCCGAACAGACGGAAAAGCCCCACCCGGATTACGATCAGCACGTTGTCAAAGTAATTCGAAATCCACGAGGATTAGTGCAGTTCGTGAAAGATTTATTCAGTGTTGTTATAGAAGACACGAAAACAAAGATGGAAGGAGTCGTTAGATAAAAAAAAAAACTTAAATGCATGTACGGTAAAGTAGGAGTAAAAAAAACGACGGTTTCATGAAGAGTATGACTACTATGTGTCTGAGAAAAGCTTGTAATCAGAAGTAACGAATGATTGCTAATGACCGTTTATGTAAACACATTTTACACCTATACATGTGACACTGGACTAGGAATTCCGAAACGGTTGCACCTGCCGATGCCGAACAGACGGAAAAGCCCCACCCGGATTACGATCAGCACGTTGTCAAAGTAATTCGAAATCCACGAGGATTAGTGCAGTTCGTGAAAGATTTATTCAGTGTTGTTATAGAAGACACGAAAACAAAGATGGAAGGAGTCGTTAGATAAAAAAAAACTTAAATGCATGCACGGTAAAGTAGGAGTAAAAAAAACGACGGTTTCATGAAGAGTATGACTACTATGTGTCTGAGAAAAGCTTGTAATCAGAAGTAACGAATGATTGCTAATGACCGTTTATGTAAACACATTTTACACCTATACATGTGACACTGGACTAGGAATTCCGAAACGGTTGCACCTGCCGTGTGACACTGGACTAGGAATTCCGAAACGGTTGCACGGGTAAGGCAGCTGTATTGACTCCTTTTAATACATGTAACACCATGGCTCAACCAGGCACCGGGACAGTGAAGCCCATCACACTTCCCGGATCGTGAAGTCGGTACCGGAGCGCTGGTACCCAGGGATGCCAAACAGCTAAATAATGATGCAGTAAGCATCATTGATTGCAAATTTGGCCAATGCGTTGAGCTGTGGAGACCTAAATTGTTGTTTTCGCGGGGTGGACAAAGCCTCATTTTTTTTGCTGCGCTCACTGTGACACGTATAGGTGTCACACCGGTCAGTCTGGCATTTTTTTCGCCCAACTAACCTTCGTTGTGATTTCTCTTCCATAAATCGGTTTTTTTTCTGCGTTTTGAAAAAATTTTTGCTCTTATCTCATCAGTTAGTGCATACCACTATGCAATCATACTGCTGTCAGCATTTAATAAGGCTATATAAATTCTGCAAAGAACACTACAATGTTTGCTTCTTAGTTTTATTATCCTCTCATTCCAAACAGCACGCAGAAGTCATCATTACCTGTACCATCTATCGTCTCACTGATCGTCGAGTGACTCGAGTGCGCGCCAGTGAATCTTCCACTTTTCCCTGTCTCGTGCAAAAGCAGCCCGGTGGGCTCCGCTCGCTCAAGGGACTTGTTGAGCATCCTGCTTCATTCTTCGATCCTCGTGAAGAAATCTGACTATCGTGTCGGTGGTGTTCTGCAGTACGGTTGACATCCCGAGGAATCAAGTCACTAACGGCTCTTGTCCATCGGTTGTCGTTCATACACATCACGTGTCCAGCCCATCTCCGACAATTTGGCATATAAAATGGCCTTAATTTTCCAAAGCCGATGTAGATTAAAGCCTCGCATCTTTCCATCACTTACGTGGCACAAAGATACTCCTTCCTCGTATCGCCCTTTCGATTGCGCGTTCAATAACGTTGAGTAATCTTTAATCCTGCGTACATAACGACAAGATTTCTGACGCATAAATGATGCAGGAAGAATCATGGAGTCGAAAAGATGGGAACGGAATCAGGTCTTCTTTGTACCCTTCACTTCGTTTTCGATGCTCTTGAAGGCTGCCCAAGCCGCTCGTTTTTCCCTGTTCAACTCTGGAGCTAAATCGTTCATTATGTTGATTTCTTGACTTAGATAGACGTAGGTGGAGCATTTGGAGGTATTCCTATCGCTGAACGTGAAGCATACAGCATAGCATACAAAATCATCCCGTTCCCCACGAATATGGAAAATCATCATAGCGACTGAAAATTAGAAAAAAACGGGTTGCTTGTCAAAATGATGTTGCACACTGCATGCAATGCCAGTTCTTCGGAGGAGTGTCAATTCGGCGCCGTCACTGGCCACACTCTCCGAGCTGCACACTGTATTCAACAGCAATAGATTCGCCACAAAATAAGGAATTCGTATGAAATGCGCGATACCAGCCATAGCGTTTGCGTTGGAGAATTTATCGAATGGTAAGTCTAGTGGAAAAATTCTGTAAACCAAAATTAACTACCGGGAGGAAAATGCCGCAAGTAGGTGCCTTATCAGCTACCTTCACAAAACCACTATGACACTTATAGGTGTCATTCTTCACGGTGGTGTTAAATATCAAGTCAGTGTTTTTATCCTTCTGGACAAATCTCTTAGATACCTACCGATTCGGTCTCAAACGTGTGCTAATTTTTCCAACTCAGACAGGAGTGTTCGGTTTGCTTGAGACGCCAGATTGAAACAACGGGCATGTGTGTAATGCATAGTTTAATCATATCTGGAAATAAATTCGAGAAAAAAATGGATTGAAACTTTTAAAAACAGCTAAGACCTCGTAGCCTAAATAAATAACACATTTTTAGGAGACTGTGGTTCCAGCACTTATTTCCGACAAAGTTAACTTACTCGACTTATGGGAAGTTGCATTCGTTGAAAACTTTCGGATTTTTTAGGAGAGAAAAAATATTCTTGTCAGAAATGTGGACGACGATTCGCTCTACGCAGTTATCTGAATCGACACACCGAGACGTCGTGCAAGCAAGAAGACGTGTGGCAACAGAGATGTGGTTTTCCAATCAGAATTTTGCCAAGGGTACAAGACGCCAGAGACGGAACAACTCCGTAGACTCTATCTGTTTGCACTATTGGATCAGATCTCTATTTTTTCGTATTATAATTCATTATACTTAATACGAATTCTTTTGCAAACACAAAATCGAAGCGAAATTTGCATGATGGGGAATTAGCTATTGAATCTAAAAACACTAATGAAGCTATCTCTGTCACATAAAATATTATGTATAGTTAAATAGCCACTTCAGATGTGAACTGCTTCACGTTCTGCATGCGAAATATCAATCCGTTTCCAATCATTCACTTATTTACAGTCTCAGTGACCAACGATTAAGGTGATGTCCTTCAACTTCTAGTCATTTGTATTGGTATACAAGATTCCGTGAAATAAATCATGAAGTCTACATGCACAATAGGAAAACCGTCGGTTATCTCTTAACGGGGCTAACTCTTTTGTCTTCAAAAGACTCTACTGAACGACGATTGCATAGAATTTCCAAAAAAATGCTCTAATACTTACTTGGATACTTGGACGGTCCGTCTTCACGAGTTGCGCGGACCCCAGCACATATGCCATTCGTTCCTTTCTCTCGCAATCGTAGTCCATGGTGGTGGTCTTGTTCGAGCATGGTATCGCTTGCGAGTCTCATACCGTGATCTGTAAAACAACTGCAGCTGCGAGTACAGCTGATTAACTTTGTTTACGAACACGTCCGCCCAACGTGTAGGTGGTCGCCCAAGGGGACGTTTGCATTCTCTTGGAGTCCACTCTATTGTCCTTTTTGTCCATCTGTCGTCTGTTCTTCTCATTATGTGACTGGCCCATCTATGTTTCGCTCTCGATGTACATTCTCCTGGATCTCGAAGATGTGACAGATTTCGAAGGTCAGAACTTCGCATTCCGGCTAGATATTGAGAGTGCCGATTGTGTCTTAGAAGACATCGCTCAAGCGCTCTGTGAGTGGTGCCAAGAATTCTTGACGGTGTTGAAGTATCAACCCACGTCTCTGCACCATAACAGAGCGCTGGGAGGACCGTAGAATCGAAGAGATGAGCGCCGACTTTCGGGTTCTTCAGCTGGCCGGTGGCATCTTTAAGAGGCCCGAATGCTGCCCAAGCTGCTCACCTTCTTCTATCTAGCTCTTCCTGACAGACTTCGATGACCCTGGACACGGTTTGGGTGTGGTCCATGCAGCAAAATCCTTCTCGAAATCCTGCTTTTTCGACTGTTTGCGCCTCATCCAATGTCCTTGATATACGCGAGAGGATAATCTTCGTGAAAAGCTTGTAGAGTACATTTAACAAGCATGTAGTACGATAGTTACGAAGATTCTTTCGGTCTCCTTTCTTAGGTAGGATGACCGTGCGCGACGTCCTCCACTGGTCTGGGATTTTTTCCTTTTGAAGGTATGCTGTCATATGGGCTGCGAAAAGTACGTGTAAATTGTGACCTCCAGCTTTAAGGAAATTGGCGGTGATATTGTCTGGTCCTGGAGCTGTGCCTCTTTTCATGCTTTCTATCGCAACTCGAACCTCCGACGGAAGAATTCCATGTGGTGTTTCTCCAGCGGGGATATTAGGGTCTGGGACGGCGATTGTGGAGCGGAAAAGGTTGGTGTAGAACGTTTCCGCTATTAATTCCATATCATGGCGG
>MQTX01000087.1:136144-185737 GCA_009735665.1 Angiostrongylus cantonensis | reverse complement strand
CCCCATTCACGCTCAACGGAACGAATATCTCCGAATGCTCCAGTTAAGTCTATTCTGGTCGGGAAATCAATATGATGAAGGACTTAGCTCCAGAGCTGCGCACAAGGATAGATCTCTACTGTCGCATGTTCCGAGGAACAGTTCTTCTCCAGTGTCACAGACAGCGTTGAATGGGTGGCGTCGTCTCGTCTCGGCCAGGCCGATGACGTCGTACCTTATCATTCTTACTTGCATGAGCAAGTCCTCTATTGAGGACTCGGATGGAAGTGTACGTGCGTTTTAGGTACAGCTCGTCACCGTAGTTCTTGATCTAGGCAGCTTCCATTGGCCCTGAGATTTTAGCAGTCTTTCCGTACTCGTCCTACCCAACGCTGGGAAATTGTGGGCTCTTTCGGCTCTCCCACAGTGAACATGGAGCCTATTTGTTGGAGGCGACTCTTAACCGCCTCCCATACACTTCCCTGTCACTTGATTACAGGCATTTGGCCGAGTTGACTCGTAGAATACAATCCGCATAAAGCGAGAACGCCCCCACACAAGCATGTATGAATACGCCTAGCAAATACAGAAAGTATGTGCCAAATCGGCGCAGCAGAAACAGGGAGTCCATCCCCTGGATCCACCTGCGTCTCAGGGAAGCAAAGGTCGCTTTTGGTCCGCGATTAACCCCCTATCTCCCACCTGGGGACGCGCCACGTACCCTGGTGACTAACCTGCTCGAGATCCCTCATATGAGGGAGATCCGTGGAAGAGAATGAGGAAACGCCCTAATATGCAACAGAAACGTGGGCTAAAACCTCAGCCACGTCAAGAGTACTGCGCACCACTCATGGAGCGCTTGAATGGTGTTTTCAAAAGTATAACTGGTACACTCAATATTTAGCAGGAATGCGAGGCTCTAATCTTCGAAACCTATCTTTCGTAATCTAAAAGAATATACATCGATAGCGAAACACAGTTCGGCCGATCATTGTAAGAAGAACGGACGATGGATGGACGAACTGCAGAATGGACTTCGCGAACACCGAGGCTACTCCTAGAACGGCCATCTACACGTTGGACGGACGTGTTCTTAAGCAAAGCTAATCAGCTATACTCGCAGCTGCAATTGTTTCACAGATGATGGTATGAAACTTGAATCTGCCACCATGCTTGATTTGTACCGCCACCATGATCGACGAACGCAATGCAAGCAAACGAATGAGAAGTACGCTGGGGTACGCATAAAAAGACGGGCCGTCCAAGTATTCATGTATTCAACTATTTAAAATATTGCAAATTATGGAGAGCACTCTTTATTTATATGACTTAGCTCTTGTCGTTATTGTTACCTGGCCCACTTCTTTTAGGAATACCGTAGCCGTTGCTGCAGGCGTGAATTCCAGACAATTAATATAAAGCAGACAATACATTTAAATGCTCATCCTTTAGTTTTTTGGTTTTTTTCAAGTAGCAGGTTCGTCTTATCAAGGGTAATTTTGTGGCTAAGCGGCAATGGTAGCATCAGGGCGATTTAGCATGTTTTAAATGAAATATTCCATTCATTCCACCATTAGACGTGTCCATGATGCGGCAAACCATAACAGGTATCCACCGTCCATAATGCGGTAATCGATAACAAGTATCCACTAGCGAATAAAGCTGGTTAACGTAGAGTTTTATAGGCTTCACTCAACCAGCAAGGTGAATTATAGTCATCAAGATCTCCTCAGTTCACCTTCCTGGACAACATGGGAATACTTCATTTCTACCAGTGAACTTGCTCTAGTACTTCAGCTCAGCTCGTAGCTCAAAGAATACTAGTGCACAGCGTAGGACCTACGGATAGGACCTTTCACTACTAATCCCATATAAGCGATATCCTATTTCTATCTAATAGACTGATAACAAAGGAATACTCTAGTCCACCTTAAACTAGTCGCATGGTGGCAAATGTCCCTCTTATCCACAAGGGTGCGACTGTCTGTGGTGGTGACGACCTGGGTCGGACTTTGGCTTGGCCGACTCTGGGAGCCCGCAGTGGTGGCAAAGCCAGCAAAATTCCGAAAAAATGCAAATCATGCTCCGTTCCTTTTTTTTGTTTAAACCAGAACAGATAATGCCCAGGTACGGCTGTACTAAGAAATCAACCGTACCATCCATCGCTGTGAAACACCCACTTGAACAACATTCTTAACAAGTGATCATCAACATTTCCAGCATTACATTACGTTATTTACTATTTATTATTCAAAGTTATTTCTACACGGAGTCAAGGTTAAAAAGAACTACAGATCAACAAAGTAACATTTGCGAAAATATGAACGTAGGACCGAAAAAAACCGAACTCAGATCAGAGAGGTGGATGTCAGGCAAAAATACAAGACTTCATAAGTTCATTGGAAATCGCTGGAGAATTTACATATGCCTAGTGTTGCCAAAGTTCAGACCACTTGCCGTCGCGCCCTTATTGCTACCCATCTGCAAACCGATCACGCTTTGACCGGCTTTCAGTTGCTCTTCCGTCCACTCTCTTTTCTCTCCTTCAGATTCCTAGGAACGAAATTCTCTAAATATATGTCATCGACACAGTAAATATTACTTTAATCAAATAATAGAACAAAATGAAAGGCTCACTAAGCACAGGATTTTTTCTCTTATAAAGCTAAAACATGAGATTGGCAACGGAAATTAGGAGAAAAGTATATTTTTGAATTCGATTCTACTCCAGTGTCGGCTAGGAATAGGCAGGTTCTCCTGTTTGGTGAGCCTTGCAAAAACCTGATGGTTTTATAGCACAACATTACCCAATAGCTTGATAGTGGTTAACGTATAATTATATTTCCATACGTGCCAATGACAGAACTCGTATTATTTTCTTTTCAACAGACTTCAATAAGAAGAACTCTGATAAATACTCCCACGTCCGACTTTCTATTAACCTCGGCATTGATGGAATAATTCTTTTTACTTCAGTTTAGCAAACACAAGGTGTTATTTTATTTCTTTATTTACGTACATTTCGCCTTCCTCAGAGCCAGGAAAGGTCACGTTGACTGCAATCTACATGGTCAAACACCTCCATAACCAAACAGAGAAAATGCTAAACCAAAATTTCAATCACACTGCACACAGAGCCTTTGCACACTCACCGCTTTCTATGAGCCTTCCACTTAATATGTTATGTGGAGACCAACCGCGCAGTGTTCACATGGAAACGTAATGTGCCTGTCCCATCAAAATAGCAGTCTTATATACTGCCCAATATCACGCGTGATAATGAGGCATTCCTCCCTGCGGTTCATTTTCGGATTCTTGGAATTAATCCAGAATGCCTCGAGAATTTTACGCGCTTGTGTTCTCGATTCTTGCGCGAGGATCGTACCTCTACTTCAAAATCTTCTCCGTTGTCTCTGCGTCCTATGCGTGCCTAGTGGGGTATTTGGTTTACGTTTGGCGACTAGGTGTTCTTCTATACGGATACAGAGTGGTCTACCCGTTTCGCCAATGTATTCGTCTCCGCACACTTTACAAGAGATCAGATAGACTGTACCCGAACTCATGCAGTCACCGTCTCTACCATTGGGGCAAATTATGCAATTTTGTGTTGCACTTAGACGGTCATATAGGCGGTTACGAACTAGCTGGCGTCTCAGATTACTCGGTGGCATTTCAACTACGTTTACCGAGTTCTGTAGACCTACCCTTTTTAAACAGCATTTTATAAATGATAATAATCTAATGATAAATGATTATAATCTGATATACTGTATACTTCATTTTTGGCTAACGTGTCTTCGTCTTCTTCAGAGACGATGGCCCTCGTGAGTATTCATCAACCTTGTGTAGGATTATAAAAGAAAGAATACAGATATGCGACTATAATCAGCTGTTCTAATCTTCCTCATTGGAAGTCATGTAAAAAAGCGGCTCTGAAGAAGGCGATACTGGCGAAACGTCAGCTACTGTTGTATTGCATTGTGTGTTTTTCTATGGAAGTAAATGTACGCTGTATAACAACCTCGCGATTGCTGAACTAGAAAACAAAGTATTCATATTCCATTGCCGAGATTAATAGAAAGTCGATCCTGGGAGCAGAAATAATAGAATTTTAACTTATTATTTACTGCCTACTCTTTCAAAGGCAGGTTATGTTGCGTTTTTCTACTTCTATAATGCTGGAATGCTGGGATAATTGCAAAACTCCGAACCTCAGGTGTCGGCGGTGGGGAACGAACGCACTATTGTCCTTTCCGGAGAGTAACGCGTTCCTACCATCACATCATGCGGGTCCTTCGTTTCGCCCATCTCTGAGCTAGTTTTATCGATCTTTTGCTGCTTAATCATACGGAGTTTAAAGGAAAGCCGGTTTTGAAAAAATGTTGACTCAAAAGAAAAAACCACGATTCTGGACGTGTGTGAACACTTTCAACCTAGTTTTACAACCGTGAAGGTTTTGGATGAACATCGAAGAGCTCTTGAGAACTAGCGCATTAGAGACTTGAGGACTGTGCAACTTCATAGACGAAACATCCGCAAGATCACATGTAAATTTTTAGTATTACGTCCAATTTAAATCAAGCTACGTTTAGCAAAATGTTAAAAGATTCGCTGAAAAAGTGTAATGTGTGTGCACCAGCTCCGACACGATGGAAGTTCGAACCTATGTTGCCTTAGGCGAACTTCAATATCTTCAAACTCTTCGCCGCTCGAGATACCTGGTTCCAACCACAAAAAAAAAAACGTTTTCGGGACAAGACAAATTTATAGGTCATAGTAGAGACGTGTAGATTCCAATGACACTTTTTAAGTTCATAAACTAAAATATGAAAAGTATGGGTTATGAATGAACATGGGTTTTTTATATTTGAATGCAAAATAGTTCCCGATAACGATTCACCCACATATTACTCGTTAAGGGGTTAACTCTCAGCACAAATATAGATACGTTTCCTTTCATCTCTTGCAAAATTGTCAAAACACTTAATAGGTGATCGAGAGAATCTCACCTTCGGGCCAATACCAGGTTTGCCAAACGCTTTCTCACTTTTTCGGGCTAGAGAGGACAAGCAAACGAGCACTGCATTCGGATCCTGCCCCTCATACAAATCAACGGTCTGAAATATAATTTGATCAGTCCATTAGAGTTCCAAATAAACAGAATTAAGCAAAAGCAAAGTTGCTGCGTCTATTTTCCTTACACTACGTAAATCTGTCAGAAAGATTGCAGTTCTTCGAGAAAAAAAACAACCTGAGTAAATCGAGAAATTTAGAATCGGCCGATTTCTATCGTCAGCAGATATCAGATGAATAATGCAAAGACCTATCTAACGTAATCCATAGTAAACTTTCCGAAATATTCCACACGGACCATATAGCAATACTTCCAACAGAGGAATTTCAATGCTGCTTGTTAGGTCAAAGCGTTGACTCGACCATTCATAGTCTTCAGTTCCTTCAGTGTTCACATCGAAGGACGGCGGAACTCCTGAACTTAAGGAATGACGACCGGCTATCTGCTATAGCGACGCACACCTGGGAACACTATTTCGGAATCCTCCAATATAAACCGCTCTTGACCAACATTCAATATATGAATGAGAAGAGAAAACACACTCTAAAGTTGCAACCGAATCCACATCAGAACCCGACCACATACGAATGACATCTGCAAGATAGCAAAGCTGTAGGAGAGACCCAAACCGTTCTGCATGTAAAGTGGGTCGTCTCAGTAAATAAGCATAAAAGTTACTTTTCACCACTACTGAATCCGAGTAGATAAGATACTTGAGGTCGAGGCAGTGACCAAGTATATGTGGTATGGCATCACTAACCGCCGCGCAACAGCCTATGTATTCGCCGTATTTTGCAAACTTGGTTGAATCCTTGAATGGACCACTTTCTGAAATAGTGAACACACCAATGTAACTCCTACTGCTGATATTCTAATGATTGGACAAAATTTCTCCCTGGAGTGCCGAGAGAGATCCGTAGGTCACCGCAAGCACTCCAACTCTTCTGAATCGGAAAATCCGCCGCGTAACTAAATCTCTTAAAGCGTAAAGTCGACTCATGGTATAGGTTTAATCCTAGTCCCCACTGCTCGTAAGCTTGAATGATTATGCAAAACATAGATCTGCTGAATTCAGAATTTCGCAACGACGAATGTTCCTTCCCATACTAAGGTGAAGATGGCTGTGTATATAAAGCATACTAACACAAATTGGCTCATGAGAGAGCGGCAATTCTTCACTATACAGAGTTGTTCTTGTTCCAAACGGAAGGCTAAGTTTCGAAGGTTAGCAAGCCAAAAAATTGATGTCAAACATCAATAGTACTTTTACATCAAACAACCTATTCCATTCTTACATTTGATCAAGCATTCTCATAAGATACCTGGAAAAGTTCAGACTTCGCAATGTACTTCTGCGCAAACGCCAGAAAGAATGCGATGTTCTCCATCTGCTTGAAAGCCATTGCTGATTGATTAACTTTATTTACGGCACCAGGTTTCAGGCTATTTGCCAAGCTAAAATATTAGGAAAGATTAAATTTAAAGCAATCGTGAGGATAGATTAGTATAATGGCAGTAAAAAAACCGAATTAACTATATAGCTTTTGTCATATTCTATAATTACTGACATTACAATTAGTACCCTACCAACGGTTTATCGCCTCATCGCGGCAAGGAGGTGTTCCTGGATGTTGTGCTTCGATGTACAGCGAGGTATCCATCCCCAGTAAGGTTTTTCAAGCATAACAGGAGCCCAGCGTTTCATCAGGAAGCCCAGCTAAAAGGAAATCAATACTAGCATCCGCCACTGTCCTGGTATCAGATTAGTCACCCGGTGAAAAATCTCCCTCTGTTCCACAAGGGGGCGATTGCGTGTGGTAGCGACGACTTTGGAAAGACTTTGGCCAGGCTGACCTTGGGACCTCAGGGAAACACAGCGCCTAAACCAGCAAAACTCCGAAAAATGGAGAATATGCTGGAGGCTGCACAACCAGTGAGGATGCGCCGTCCAAGTATTCAAGCAAATAATGATAAACGTTTTGTTTCATCCACAAGAAAACGAACTTTCCTGCCAAAGGCGCCACAAACCCGATTATTCCACAATGTTGGTCATGGGTATCTAGCACCATTACGACCAGTACTCGAGCAATACAACTTTATCATTGATAAGATGCAAAACAGGATAGTAATAGCACCACCACTAACGAATAATGATGACATTCTCTAGGCGTGGAACGATAGAGCGCTGACAATGCATTGGTATTTTTCTTAAGCTCTTAGAATGTTCAAAAACAATTGATCCAACGTACCGACACAGCAGCGTTCCATCCTTGAACAAAGAACAAAAATTGTCAATGTTTCCATCCGTGTTAAAATCTTCGCCGGTAACTGACTGAAAATATATAAGTGTGCTTCCACGAACGTATTGGAGCCAACATATATTGTGCTGCTGTGTCACAGTACTTAACACTTACATGGCATCCTGACCTCCACAGCAGTTATATGTAGAAAAACATTGTGTCTGGCACGACCTCTACAGAGGCCGTTGGTGATTTATTTTGGCACGTAGAACCATTTTAGTATACCTCTTGTAATGAACCGATAGCTTATCCATCATAGATGTTGTGGCGCGTCTCGGCCGGTATAAGTTTCACTTTACATACTTTACACAGAAGTAGATTAACGAGATAAAATATACCAAAAACTCGAACAAGTTTACTGACCGAAAATTTGACTGGGAATTGACTACTATTCATATTTAATCGATACGACGAATCAAAGTTATGCAATGAAATCTGCGAATATAAACATACTGATGATGGATTCGATGTAAGCGACAAAACACAAAGCCTAACATCAACGTGTATGCATGGTAAGCCATAATAAAAACTAGCAAATAACATAGTGGCGCAGTGGTCGGAGGCGCCCTGCAATACACACACAGGATCGACCTCCACACCCGTGGCTCACCAAGCCTCCCATCCTTCCGGGGTCGGCAAATTGCTACCAGATTTGTTTGCCACTGACTCGATACATCGGTTGGCCACTATTGCAAAGGGTACGTCTAGAATATCCCGATGTTCTTAATCACTCAACTCCTTTTGTAATCGAAATATTAACGCCTACTGTCAAAAAACCAGAAGGTCCTAAAAATGCGTAAATAGCCGTTGTCCCATGCGGCAGTCAGGTAAATTAGGCGTCGTCTAGGGTGTTAATTTATCCCTAATTAGGTCACGGTATAACAATACTGCTGTCTTCGACAAAAAATCGAGGATCCGAAAAATGCTGATACCGAGATTTGTGTCCATAAGTACACAAGTGGACTTAGATGAACATGAACTACGAAGGATATGAAGGAAACAAAACATATGCGTGAGTTCAGACCCAAATGCCTATGTTAGTAGCGGAAAAAAATAGTCGTTCATTATTTCATATTGCTACTAACTCCCCTCATACGAGTGATTTCGAGCCATATCCTCCAGGCAAGAATCTATACTCAGGTAACAAAGGTATAGAGAAAGCAATGCGTTGGTACACCACAAAAAAGTAACTTTACAGTTTACTCCAACATTTTCACAGTTATTCGCAGATATCGTATGAAAAAGCCTGACAAATAACTTTGTTTCTTAAGCGAATGTAGCACACTGCGGAAGTGGTCAGGTACAGGGATGTGTCCACACTAGTGGTGGTCATTCGATAACGAAAGTCATTTGCCTCAGCACATCTGGTACTTGCCCACACCACATCTTGGTAGTGAGAGAAACTTATAAATAGATGGGTCACTCATGCGAATGTTGCTGATCATTGTTAATTTGGATTCATATTAAAACTAACTAACAAACAATCCCCGAGACCTACTTTCTGTTAACCTCGGCATTGATTGGTAATTCGATGTTTTATTTCAATAGGCAGACACAAATTTATTTGTTAAGTCTTATCTGCTAGGATTATGAAAGTGTTTGGCTGAGTAGGTCGCATCTCAATTTGACCTTTCCAAGCTCTGAAGAAGGCGAAACCGCCGAAATATTGTGCAGCTATTGTATCCCAATAAATTCTATAATAACAACCTCGTGTCTGCTTATTGAAATAAAACATCGAAACAAACAGTCGTTTTCAACAATTTCGATAATACTTTATTACTATATTACATTTCCTTCCAACGATTTACTGCCTCATCGTGGCTGAAAGGTGTTCCTGGGTCTCGGACTGCGATGTACAGCGGAGGATTCGTTTATCCGGCAGGGTCTCCTAAGCTGAGGAGACCGGCGTTTCCATCAGGAAGCCTAACTAAGACTAAACCAATACCAGAATCCACCACTGTACTGGTATCAGACTAGTCGCACGGTGAAAAATCTCTCTCCACAAGGCGACGACTACCTGTGGCGGTGAAGACATGGGCAGACTTTGGCCAGGTTAACCTCGAGATTCCACGGAACTACAATGGCTTAACCAGCAAAATTCCGAACAGTGGAGATTATGCTGGAGCCCGCACAACCAGTGACGACGGGCTAGTCAAATATCAAGTATCACGTAAGTATATTACTTTTATCGCATTTATATCTTACTATATTTCTTTATATATATTCCAGTATATCTTTCTTACAATACTATTAGACTACTTCGTTATTATTAAAACAAAACTTCCTATTAACAGTAAGACAAAAAAAGAACAAGAAAAGATATTTAAGGTTTTGCGCTAAAAGAAAGCCATCAGAGAAGTGAGGTGCCAGCAAGAAACACCATCCCACCTGTACCCACTGAAGAATGTGTGAGGCGAGTTCCGGATCATACTTTCCATGGATTTTCTGCTGTGCCTCCAGAGCGATACCAGACTTCGCAGCACGAACGTCGCACATTCTCAAAACGATCAATGTGGTGTATTCCGAGAAAAAAAACGACCGAGAAGAGGAGACAGGTAGCCTGAAATTGTACAAACAGACGATGAATTAGAAAAATACGTCTATGATTTGTAAAAATTTAATTCAATATATGTATATGTACGTATGTACATGTATATACGTGTATGTACGTATACATAGATCAGACAGGGGTGCAGAAATAACTCGTTACGAAACGCTCTCGGCTCACAGACTGCGCGCGCGTTCTTATCACATCAGAGATGGAAAATGAAAAACCAGTGCACTTAGTCCAAAAATTTGGCCCCCACATATACTGGAAATGGAAAAAAAACCTTGTCACTCGAGTAAAATTGGTAGATCAAATAGATGGGAAGCGATAGAAAAGCACTAAAAGGAGTAAAAAAAAAAGTGCTACCTCGTCTTCACAAAGGATGTAAAATGCAGTCTAGAAAGAAAGAGATAGCCAGGAAAACGATGATAACAAGTATGCATCACTATTTGGTCGTTCCAGAGTTACAGCAAAACTTTCGGCCATATGAGGGGCAGCCTCGAAAATTTGGTGTTAATCGATTGCTGGCGCGAAATAGCAACAGCATGTCAACCAACGACTGCCGAAGAACGTCCTCGTCAAGCTTCTGGAACGCTCGGAATGATTCCGATGTGGAAAGCAGAGTTTCAGTGACGAAAGCGCTTGTTAGTATTCTGCCCGACGATCCATCTAATTCGATACTAACGCTTTCAAACCCTACTAATAATTCTTCCCCGAGTCCATAAAACTGAGCTAAACATTTTATGACGAAGGAAGCATAAATGAATCATTGAATGGACGTCTAATGATTTCACAACAAAACTTAGACGACGACGGAGCAAACAGTGAAGTAAAACTGACTCGTTAGAGAGGTGACAGATAGCGCGCGAATTGGGAGCGAAGGCGCGCCAAATCGAATAGATCGAAAGTGCAGCGGTACGGTGTCGTAGATCAAAACGAACTTAGTAACCTTCAAGAAGGCGTTTTTTTACCGATTACTTTATGACGTTCGCCGCTAAATGAACTATGCATACAATAATGAAGATTAAATAAAATAGAATGATAGAATAATCAATAAAGTGGAATGAATTAATGAACAGGATAGTAAGGAATCGTACGCGCTTGTCGAGAAAGCAGCGAGTTATCGATCAAAGTCAAGATTAATAGAAAGTCGGTTTTGAGAATTATACAGTAGTCTTACAAAGAAGGGTACGTTCCAAATGGCAGACGGGTCTTCGCGAAGTGCGAAACAGCAGAAAGGTGTTTTGATCAGCTTTATGCCTGGGACATTTCTCTTCCTCATGAGGAAAACGGCATATGGTAGCGAAAAGACGAGATAAGTCATTGAAGTGAAAAAACATATATAAATGAAGGAAACGAAAAGAAAAAAACCACTGTTGACTCTACCACATTACATAATTGTCATTGGAATTTCTTAAAAACCGACGTAGATCAGAACTCGATTGGAATAATCAATCAATAATTTTAAGAAAATTATTGTCATTGTAATTGTCAAAACCTGCTTCTACTATTTCTTCTAGATAAAGGAATGAATTCTTGATGGGTGAGTATTGCTGCAGTTTTAGATAGTTGTGATATGCGTCACCTGATAATGAAATGCTATCGATGACTCGATGACGTCATCGTCGAAATGGAATGCGCTCTTCTCCGACCTTTTGTGCAAACCAGTAGCGATAAAATTACTGGAATGGTGAGAATTTTTACGTGGAAGGATTCGCTTGCACAATCCACCCATTGAAAATGAAAAAGAAGATATTAGTTGTGAATAGTAATAGGAATTATGCCAATAAACAGAACAAAGAAAAAATTCTTTCACAAAGTGCACATTTTTAATTTTTAAATCGAATTAAAACTACTCTTTCACTTTTTCTAACTGGATGCGATTGTATAATGAACTCTACGTATGTAGCGTAACGGTTAGAGGTGCTGTGCAATGTATGCGTGGTGTTTCGTTCTATCCCACGCCTCGGGATCCCTGTGAGGTCACAGCAAATTAGTAGCAATCTTCTCTGAGGGGATTGTAGCACTGACCTGATACATCGTAAGCCACCGGAAGTCATTGTGTAAATCAGATATGCATTCAATCACTTTTACGTTTGGAGGTGAATACATATTGCATTATATTTACTACGTTTTAAATCATTTTATTAAAGGGTGTTAAAGAAACTTTAGGTAGTTGTACAGTTGGAGCCTAAATAAGAACTAAAAGTCCTTAGAGGATACACAACGATTATTTGCAACGAACTGGTAAGGGAAAAGCGGCTCCTCTATAGAAGTGCAACGAAAAAAGTAAGTGCAAGGAAGAAATGTTATCACCTGGGATTATCATGAATTCTTCTACTTCCTCCTTTATGTACAAAAATCAGAACGTAAATAAATTAGCGAAGAAAAACTGCAAATTCTTGAGAATAAAGAGGCACAAAGTAACTTAATTGGAATCGTGGTAAAAGGATTTGCAAGAACGAGCCTTTGTGTCACCTACGCCGTGATCTGGCTAAGGAGGATTCGCATTCATTTAACTAGAACTATTGGAACTTACTTGTTACTTGAACGCCCCGTCATCACTAGTTGTGCGGGCCCCAGTATAACCATCATTTTTCGGAGATTTGCTAGCTTAGCGGCTGTGTTTCCCTGTGGTCGCAAAGTCAGCCGGGCCAAAGCATGTCCAAAGTCGTCACTGTCACAGCCAATCGCC
Source organism: Angiostrongylus cantonensis (assembly GCA_009735665.1). Classification (NCBI taxonomy): domain Eukaryota; kingdom Metazoa; phylum Nematoda; class Chromadorea; order Rhabditida; family Metastrongylidae; genus Angiostrongylus; species Angiostrongylus cantonensis. The sequence goes on along the minus strand of MQTX01000087.1, from coordinate 173,141 downwards.
GCTTTGTGGATCAGAGGGAGATTTTCCACCGTGCGACTAGTCTGATACCAGGGCAATATTGGGTCCTGGTATTGGTTTACTCGTAGCTAGGCTTCCTGATCGAAACGCTGGACTCTCAACTTGGAAGACCATGCCGGGAAAACGAACCACCCGCTGTACATCGCAGTCCGACACCTTGGAACACTTTCCAGCCACGATGAGGCGGTAAACTGTTGGAAGGAAACTATTGAAAATTAAAAGAAATGGCCAAAAACGAAACGAAAGAGTTAATTTTTCTGGTCAATACAGCCATCGTTATAATGACACTATACCGAACTTCTTTAGTTAGAGTTTAAAAATATTATTATCATTGTCATTACTTGACCCGCCATCACATTCAAAGTGACAATCGTAGCACTTCTTGTATTCGACTCGTTTTCACACATTTTCTGTCCTACTGCTTCACAATTCTTTGGCTGCATTTTTCTTGTGGAATAGCAAGTACAAATGAATGTCGGAGTCTGTACCAGATTTGATTTAGTGACAGAGCGTCTGTCTGGTAAACAGAAGGATACTGGTTCGGCTCCGGCATGGAACATCATGCTCCTCTACCTAAGGCTTCCTCCCGGGAAGAGTGCTATCTCAATACGATTGAACAGTCCAAAATAACATGGACTAACAGGCTTTGTTTATAACTAATGTAGAGCGAACTTCGCAGATAAGCACGAGGAATACTTAGTTTTTCATAAACCAGTACATACTTTTCAGCTCCAGGCCCTTAGCCTTAGCCTCTGCACGAGTTTTTCGGTCTCCGTCTCTATATCACATAGCGCACTTTAAAGCTCATAGTTAGTCCTGTATTTTCATGTTTATGCTTTTTTTTGTGGTCATATATACACATCCATGATTATGCCGATTTCCTCGCTGCGTGCTACGATTCACAACTACCAGGTCGTTCAGAAAGTGATACTGGATTTTTAGTGCTTGTCTTTTTTATACCTGTTGGAGCAGCAATATTTTTTTGTCAAGTGGCACTCTTATGTCTCAATGTTAAGTCCATTTTATGGACTTTACCCAAGGAAGTGTTGATGAATTCACGACGCTTGGAAAATCTCGTTGTGGAGAATTCGACGATAGTGACGAGGAAGGTCACAGCCGCCCTATTGTCTATTGACGAATGTGAATTGAAAGCTTTGAGGGAAGAAAATACAAGGACAATTGCACGAGAACTTGCAAAAAGGTACTTCGTATAAGCATTAAAAGTGCTTCGTTACATCTAAAAAAGGTTTAAAAGTCCTGAGTACAGGACAAATGGATGCCGTAGGAATTGGCAGCACGTCGCACCGCCGACACTGCAGAAGCTGAACCAGCTGGGCGAGCTAAACTGGAGTTGAACGAAACTTTGTTTAATCAATTTTCCAAGCGTTTCGATAGCACACTTGCACAAAACTTCACTTTAAAAAAAGCAGAAGCTGAAACAGCGTTCAACAACTTCATCGGCACCGGAACTCTAGAGCTTTACTTAGGTAGAACGGGATAGAACGCACAAGCTTGTTTTTCATTGAAAAATATCAGTAGATTCTAATGCCTTTTATTTCGATTAATGAAGTTTATTCCGACCTGAAACATGCCACTTTAAATAGTGAAAGCTAAAAAAGGATAAAGCTCTCGGCGTTGATCAATCCTTGAGGAATGCACCATGCATTCGACTTCATTAAATATCGTTGGAGGTGATTAAATGCATATCTGGTCTTTACAATGATTTGCGGTGGCCTGCCGATGTATCGAGCCAGTGCTGTTATCCTCTCAGACAAGTCTGGTACCAATTTGCAGACCTTGGAGGGATGGAAGGCTTGATGGGCCATGGCCGCGGTTGTCGATTCTACGTGTGTGTTGTAGGGAGCCTCTGACCACTGCGCCATGCGCGCCCTTTATCAATCCCTGAGACTACCTATATAGAGAGGTTTGATCATTTTGAAACTCTCCATAAACAACTTTATAGGAAAGTTTAACGCTCATTTTTGAAAAAGCTGCTGAGATGAGATGATGCTGAGATGTTTGCAAAACTCCAAGCCGTAGGTGTCTGCGGTGGGTAACGAACGCGCTATTGTCCTTTCCGGGGAGTAATGTTCAGTACCACACCGTGCGAGTCCTTCGTTTCGCCTGTCTTTCAGCGAGTTCTATCGATCTTTTGCCGTCAGCAGGTGACTGCATAGTGTGGTGGTGAACGCATTACTCCCGGTAAAGGACAATAGCGCGTTCGCTCCCCACCGCAGACACCTGCGGTCGGGAGTTTTCCAAACATCTCAGTCTCATTAAAGCTATATTTCGCAATATATATATATATACCCTGCCGTTAAAAAGAACTGGCAGAAAATAATAAGTTAAAATTACGAACGCAAATAGTTCAGCAAAAAAACCCATGCATTATAAAATAGTGAACCAGAGAAGTAATGAGTCGCTCTATGGTCCACTGGAATATTCGATATACTTTTTGCATACATATGAACCGTGCCAGCAACTTCATTAGTAGTATTTTGGGTCAAATGAGCGCCTTTAGCGTAATGGTCAGAGATACCTTGCATACACATGCAGTCATTGGTTCGATCTCGCGCTTCATGCTCATCAATCATTTCATTTCCCTCGAGTCGAAAAATTGGCACCAGACCTTAAGAGGATACCAGCAGTGAGTCGATACTTCGCTAGATCGCCAAAAGTCATTGTGTAGGCCAGATTTCCACTCAGTCACCTCTAGCGATGCCAGATGAGTCAATTGATAAGCTTTTGTTACGAAATAAGAACAATGCTTTTTTACCCCATTATGATAAACGATCAGAAATTAATTACAACAACAACTGAGGACTTTCTCGGCTGAGCAAGGATGAAACACAGAAACACTTCCCGAAAACGGCTTTGTGTGAGAAGATTGTGGTGACTGTCAGGTTGCTGGAAAATGAAATCATCTACAGTACTTCCGTGATGGATAGAGTGCGCTTAGAACCTCAGTGATTGCTACCTGCCTGAGTCAGTTGAAAGCGACAAATTCTGTTGCACGACCACGCAGTACAACCTCTACAAAAACTAATACTGGAAAAGTTCTAAGAATTCTTTTGCATGACTCGACATCACATTTATCACACTGTGCGAATCCCAGCACTTCTTTCATTTGGTTCCTTCCCTTGCACCTTGTTCCTCAAATTCTGTAGATTTTGCGTGCAAGTTCGACTGCTGCTTGGGGATTGCTTATTTTTATTATGCACAACAATAAGTGCTATTCAAGACGATTTTACCTGGAATCAGGGGTAACCATGGTAGGACGCTACCGGATTCATTACAGGCATCCATCAGCTTTTATAAGTCTCAAACAAGTCTGGGACAAACTTTGGAGCCTCGAGGAAGTCGAAGCAAAATCGTACGTGTATTGCACAATATCACTACCAGTGTCATATCAGAGCCCAAATATTTCTAAGGAATTGGAATAATGAAACATTGCGCGTCAAAGTCATCATTAGAGCGTCTAGTCCACAACCCAATCCAACAAGATTTCTTAAGATAGAAATGAAAGTTTTGTATCACTTTAAAATATTCAGCTTACGCGAGGTTGTTGTATAAGTTTTATTCGTATAATGTTTAAATGCCTTCGTCTTTCTCAAAGCCAATGATCCGAGTCGATGGACCACCGTCGTTCGTCGTCTCGACATGGATGATCGTAGTCTCATCAAATTGGATCTTCTTTAGGAGAACACCACTCGTATGAGGCAATTTCATCGAGTAGTGCTCTTTTATAAAGGAGAGCTGATCACTGATTGTTAACTGGTAGTGATTTCTTTTCATGTTGGTAATCCATCTTGCACCAGTCCGTATTAGAATAGCGAAATAATAATGTTACCAAAATGAATCTGGAACTATAAAACTTTTACTTTTAAACTACAACTTTTATTCATTCTTCTTTGAATGGCATCGTCCCTGCTTCTGTTTTATGCAAATATCCGTATTCTTAACCTCTAAGTGCCTAGTCTACCTTAGTACTAATTCCCAATCATTTGAATATTCGAGACAGAACATAAGTTACAGAACACTCCCTTCAACTAACAGAAGTGAGTTTGGTGACCGAAATGTAGTAGAATATAGCATAAAATAGCAATATTATACATCTATAAAGATAGAACTAAGTCTCTTCTGCAAACTTTCAATGTTTCCAGCAACACAAGTTCTTTAGCTATCGAAGATTTATCGTTAATTGTCGAAGAAATCAACATCGCTGCACTTAAATCGCGAAGAAGTTCTTCAGTTTTGTAACATCCGCCTAAACAACAGTGGTGCAACGTATTTTAAACGAGACCAAATTCGATTAGGCTTTCCTCCAACGAGGCGCGGGTAGAGTTGTTGACTGGGCTCACTGTCGCAAGAAGTACAGCAACTTTTTTGTGGGTTTCCACTACGCTGCCAAGGATAAAGTCTGATGAACTATGGGAGCCCAAAAATTACTGGAAAAGAACAGAAATAAACACACTTACACTAGAAGTGTGATGTTCCTCCTGCCTTACGACATGAGCGAGTCCTCAAATCAACTCCGACGCGTTTCTACAATAAAAGCTAACTTCGGTTGATCTCAACAACATTAACATGATGTATTTTTTCTTGATGAGCTTACACGAGGTTGATAATAATCTTTATTATCGGCTAACGTTTCGACGTCTTCGTCTTCATCAGAGCCGATGATCCGAGTCGATGGTCCACGCTTGTCTTTCGCCTCGATGTGGCGGCTTCGCCTTCGTGTCGAGTCAGGTCTTCTTCAGCGGTCCATCTCCTCGAATGAGGCACACTCATTCAGTGATATACATGATGCTGTTATACATGATGTATAACAGCATCATGTATATCACTAAATCCTTTCCTGAACTGAATATCCTTTTATACATGATGCTGATGGTGGATATAATGATATAATGTCCGTTGATAACTACTTATTTTTCTTCCGGGCATATATAATCGCGCACATCGTGCAGAAGTCGGTGTTGTTATTAGCTAGCACAAAGCGTATTAATACTTCGAAACCGACTTTCCTTGAACCTCGGTGTGCTTAATCAATGTGTATTCTTTCTTTGATGAGCTTACACGAGGTTTACAGTAATTCTCAAACTCTATTTTACACTACGCGACATCACATGTGCTAATCACGGCAATTCTTTCATCTGATTTTATTCCTTGTATCCCTCATCGACGAGAGTTTTCGAAGCTTTTCGTGTGGATTCGGCTGCTGTTTGAGAATCCTTTCCTCTATGAATGTCGTTGATTGGTGTTTGGATCTATTTCCCCGAATTTCAAGACACCCGCAAATTTTGGTAACAATTCGGAAACTGCGGATGAATGAGGCCCTTTATGGTTTCAGGGGGCTCAAACCAGTAAGTCGCCCGTAGTGAACGGCATCACTGCGCATACGCTTCCGTTTGCTTGTCGAACACTTATAAAATTCCAAATTACCCGTATCGGAGTCGACTTCTAAGTGAGAGTCTTGAAGAGGGATTGGAAAGTTCGTGAACACTAATTTCCATTTCGAGACTTCAGATAACAAAGATAACGCTTTATGAATCTTGGCGTCAACCAATCTCCCTAACTCGTTACATAGGCCTAGGTTGTTGTAACACTTAAATGTGAGATATCTGTTGTTAGATCCTCAGTGAGAAAATATGGCGCAGTTGTAATGTTGAATCGAGGAGGCGGGATCAACTCGGGAATTTTGTTCCGCCTCTTTCACACAAACCTCTTTAAACCTATACATGAGCGTCTTTGAAAAGGTAAGATACGATTATTTTGTCTTTTCTACAGCATTTACTTTTGTTTTGTAGCCTTGACAAGTATTAACGGGCCACACGTCCGCTTTCTACAACTACAACGCATTATTCTATTGTTTGAATAACTATAACACCAGAAGACTTTTTTCCTATCAATTGCTGAGACCGAATGTTCAAACTTGAAGAATCTAGTGATATCCCGCCAATCCTTCTCAGTTTTCTTTCACGTGTTTCTACAAGTAAGAAATTGTGAGCCGTAAAGAAAGACGAAGATGAAAAGATTGCGACTCAGAAATTTTAGAGAATTAGGACAGCTTTCCTTTCTCTCAAATTTCTCTAAAAATTCGGCGTTGTACCGTCTACTTGACGAATTCGTATGCTATGTTAGATCAGATCATAGATTAGATTAGATATTGAGAACCAACGAAAGAGGTACGTAAGAGTACGGTTGTCAATAGAGCCAATTTAAAATGTACTGCCTAGCACTTACAGGTAAGTAATATTAGCGTTCAGAATGACTTCTCGTAATTGTCGCTATAACTAAGCAGTTTGAAATGTGCTTCCTACTGCTCTGTGGTGAGCAACACTAAAGCTCTGAATGATCTTCAGCGGTTTCCACTGAAGCTAACCACCTTAGAATATACTCCATCCAGCTCAAGGATAAGCAATACTAGTGTTCGGAATGATTTTTAACGCAGTGACCATGATAACGATCACAGGCCGGTAAGTATCCGAGTTCTTTCGCACGATCTGATTGTGGCAGCCGTACTGGTCGGCCTCCACTGCCACTGATTGTGCTCGATCCTGTTACAAAGGCGCTAGTGGGCTGGTGACGGCCAGCGATTACGTTGCGCTATCTTCGCACTGTTGCCGCAGCGGTGGTGACAAGATTCCTTCAATACGAAAATTCGGCCAACCAATCTATTTTTCACCGTTGTTGTTGTTGTTGTAGCTGGTTTATCACTAGTTTTAAAAACTTTATGCATAGGCTTACATCGATTTTAGTGAGCTGCAAGCTAATAAAGCCCAATCATTTTGTTCTCTCTACCCTCGTTCATTTATTGATTTTTTTCCCGATGATCGACTAAAATCATTCCAGCTCTAAAGAAGGCGAAAGTGCCAAATCGTTTGCAAGTAGTTTTTTAACAATCGCATAGAATGTGAATAGGATAGAATTAAGAATGTAGAAGAGTATAAACTGCTTGTATTTATTGTTTGTTCTCTTGTCGGTTAGACGAATTTCACGACGTCAGAGAAATATTACAACATCTCTCTAACAACGGTGACAACAACAAACATACGAAAATCACTGGAGGAGTACCTTCCTTTCAGCTATTAATTGATTTAGTCAGCCCTCAATCAATATCGCTTGTTTATTCTTTTCGCATTTCTGTTTCAGTTTACTCATCCAATCGTTTATCTACTGGTTTAATGTGACTGAATAGGGAGGCTGCGACGCAATGTCTTGAGATGCCATCCGTGAATGTACGACCGCCACCATATTATATACTTGAATGCTGTCACTTATATGATTTTAAAGCATTGCCTCTTATCTGCTGCTATTGTTCTCCTTCCATGGCAGAGTGCTATGTGAAATTCAACCAAGACGATACTGAGGTACTTGCAAAATGCAGATCTTAGTCCAGGTTTGAACCCTCGATTACCCTATCTGGTTGCTCACGTGTTACCCACTGAACTACTGAGGATTTGTAACGACGCCATCAGCTGACGACACCTATAAGATTTTTATTCACTGTTTTCTTGATGACCAGACAAGAGAATGTTCTTACAATATTTACACACTATACCTGACACTTAAGGACACATGTGGCGCAGTGATTGGAGGCGCCACTGCGACACGCACGGAATCGATTCCTGCGCTCATGGCCCACCAAGCCTTCCATCTCTCTGGCAAATTGGTATCAGATTTGTCTGGGAGGATAGCAGCACTGGCTCGATACATCGGTAGGCCACCACGATTCATTGTGAAGGCCAGATATGCATTCAATCTCACCTCCGACGATACTTAATGTAGTCGAATGCATGGCGCATCCCTTAGGGATTGATCAACGCTGAGAGCTTTATCCTTTTTATCCTTACCTAACACTTCGGCGGTTTCGCATTTTTCAGAGTCTGGAAATATCAAAATGACACGCAACCAAATTCACATTCAAACACTTTCACAACTTCAGCATATAATTTTTCAATCCCATAGTAAACAGCTTCTTCATCAAATAACTTGAAGACTTACAAAGAACAAAACGGGAAGTGTTGAGAAGAAGCTGTTAACTAAGCAAATGAAAATTTATGTGTCACGTCTTGTCTGCTAAGATGATGAAAGTGTCAGACTGAGTAGATTGTGTGCCACTTTGATATTTTCAGACTCTGAGAAAGTAGAAACAGTTAAAACGTTAGTTTTCGTGAGTAAATAATGCAACAGCAACCCCATGCCTACTTGTCAAGATAACAGCGAACTGTCGATCTGTGCTGAAGTTAAGAGATAGTTGGGCCCAGAATTTGCCATAATATTGAGTATTTCAACTCACATCGCGAAAACCTCCTGTGCACAACCGACTCGGATCAATCCAGCTCTGAAGAAGAGAAAGACGTCGAAAATTTAGCCGATTTAAGCAAAAAAAAAAGAAAACAAATTAAACTTATAAAAGAACATTACGGAGAACACTATAGTATGGAAATAGCAGTTTCTGTTAGGACATTGAAAAAAAGAACACTGAAAGGAAATGAAGCTTCACGTGTGGTCCTATTTGTATTCAATTTTCATTTTTTTACATGACCCGTCGTCACATCTATAGTGCAGATCCCAGCACATCTTGCACTCGATTCGTTTCCCAGCACCCAACTTCCCAACAATGACATTCAAGCACTTCGCATGTTGTTTCGACAGATAGTTGAAGACATCACTCTTTACGAATGTCCTAGAATGCTGGACGAATCGATTCTCCTGCAATCTTGGAGACAGCCAGACTAAGCCATTCGCAAGAGGATTGGAAGAGCGTTGTGGCAGGGATCGAAATGGCGTCTTTACTTTTTGATCGACGGCATTACTAATCGCTTCGCTATCTCGCCAGATTTGTATCTGATTGGGATATTTATTTATTTATTTATTTATTTATGTCGCACAAGTACCACACTGGTTAGGTGCTCTCTGATATACAAAGGGTCGATTGGTTTGATGCCGCGTTCTGGGCTCAGCAAACCTTTCATTCCTTTTGGGTAGGCATATTAGTACCATACTTGACTTGTCCGGGAAGATAGAAACACTATCTCGATATGTCGGTAGCCCACCACAGGCATGGGCCTAATATGCATTTGATTGCCTCAGTTATGTTACGAATGGAGTCGAAAGCATTTTCTGCCATAGTTCATTCCTGGATTCAGAGACTGATCAACGACGAACAACTTATCTTTTGTTTATGTGCATATTAACTTCTGCCATTTTCTATTATTTACAGGTCAAAGAAAAAGCGTTAGAATCGCGATGGCGCGCAGTTCCTTACAAGGGTTTCATTGTTGGTAGTCCAACTACCACGTTCAACGAAATCGTTTCATTAGCGTATGTTTAGTTCATTTAGCTATAAGAGATATTTTCTAGTTTTTCTCTCTCTTTACTTCTTGCAAATTAGAGTTTGTCTAACCTCTGCACGTACTTTTAAAGGACTGTCGAAGAAAATTAGCTTGAAACGGCCATTTTTCTTCTTACTTTAGATTATAACTATCTTAAAAAGTAGTCATAGAAATGTCCCCCATGCAGATCCCCCTTAGTTCAGGAAAAATCAACCAAAAACGTGTAAGTCTACGATATTCACAATTCCGTAACCTTCTCTTTCCCTCGAAGATCCTATCGTTCTGGTAAAAACGAGTGAAATCTCATATAGTCTAAAACCAGATGTTTCTCTTTAGCTAAGTGAAATAGAAAGACTGAAAAACTTACCATAAGGATAAGACTTGATCAATTCAGTCATTATAACTTATATTTCTCTCATTTTTTCTTTGTTCACTCCTCAATTTTTTGAGCTACGAATCTGTTTGAGGGTCTTATAATTGCATCTTATTCAGGTAATTTTGCTGTTGTTGTTGCTGGTGCTGCTGTTGTGTGTAAGAACGCCCTCAAAGCATACTCATTTCCACAGTGACTAAAGAAAATATAGAAACTTATCTGAAATCCACTATTAAAAACACCTACAAAAAGTCTTCTATGCTAGAAGATTCCTACTTTCGCTCATAGAAATATTGTTTCACTACCATAGAGTAGTTTCCCATTATTTTACTTATTTCTCATGTGAGTTTTCTCACAGAAGAATGACGGAATGATGTCTCAACGAAAATTGAAGATCTGGAGTTTTTTCTCTCGCTGTGTAAAGTAGCCACCTGACGTCAAATTCTTTAATTGAATGCTATGATCGTAGTTGTTTTTGTTGAAGTACTTCACTCATATCACGTTGGCACTAGCTCTCTTCAACGTCTCCGAAATGACAGACACCGTAATATTGGAGTACACTAGTGCGGTAATACGATGGTAGAGTAGAAACATGTATATTTAAACGATACTGTGGAAAACATAGCAAGCGGAGCAATTGAATAGATGTAAAGAAAATCGCATGAATGGTCTATCAACATAATAAACAGGAACAAATTATTTCCAAGAGAAGCTGAAAAATCTTACTTTTACTTTATAGATACTTCAGTTTGTACTTAAGAGGTATACAGGAAGCGTCTCAAAAGCGCCAGAAATTAACTACCGGCATAAGAGGATAAAGGATAAAGCTCTCGGTGTTTATCAATCCGTGAGAGATGGGCCATGCATTCGACTTTATTAAGCATCGTTTGGAGGTGATTGAATGCATATCTGGCCTTAACAGTGACTCGCGGTGACCTATCTTGCGCGAATCGTGGCACTTCTTTCATTCCACTCGTTTTCTCCCCATTCCTCATCCATGGCGGGCTACAAATCTGCTTTTTGGTTTGGCTACTGCTTAAAGGTTTTGGTTATCCTTATAACCTCATAAGTCTCATTAAATGCTAATCGAGTCGATTCTCACTTGAAACTTGGTATAGCCATACTAGCGCATTCTTGGGTTTTCAACACAGCGATAGCTTCCGGCATTCATGTTCGTGAAGGAGTTCCGCTCAAAGAAGTCTGGTCTTAGTTCCTCAACCCTTGAGGGATGAGATGCGTGATTGTGCTAAGATGATTTTGAGCAAAGGTCTTACACTTATTATCGTACAGCACCTCTATCACAATGCTTCGATAATAATATTATAAATCTCCAATTAAAAAAAACTTCTGTGCGAGTAAAATCGCTTTTTTTACAGTTTTGACGACGTAAACAACACTTACAATTATGCGAAACACTCCCGCTATGATGAGATGTACCATCCACATCTGGGATCATTCAGGGAACGAAAAATGTTTACCACACTAGCGCCAAGCCTCTGTATCCCGAAAAGGTCAGCTATTTCTGGTTATTTCAAATATATATGTATATATATTAATATATAATAGAAAATCTAACATTACGTGACTTCCTTCCACACTTTCAATATTTCATCTCGTTATTCCACCTTTTCTTCACCTTTTGATTCAGTACGATACACCAAATCGCATATTTGTACGTGACGGTGTATATGCGGGCATGTGTAGGAATGTGTGTGTGCATGCATGTATGTGCGTGTGTGGGTGCGTGTGTGTGTGTGCATGCTTGTAGTAAATATCCTTGTTATTCTAGTTGATATTCTATGATTCAACTGCAAAGAATGTTCATCACATTTCTTTTCTTTTTTTCCCCTCTGTCTCTAACTCTCCGTCTCTGCCTCTTTCTATGACACCATTTATTTCTCTTTTTCTCTTTATCTTTACATATTTCCTCCGACTCTCCTCTGAGCCTCTGCTTCCATATTTCCCCCAATATAATTAACTTCTTGTATATCTGTCTCATTATATATGCTTATTCATCAATATGTATGTATTTGTTTCTTTATTTCAATCCAAATATGGATACTACACTCGATATTTCATTAAAACCATCCCTTTAATGTCATTTTTACCACCCTATTTTATCGAAAATACTTTTAAAAAACTTTAATCCAAAAACAAGAAATGAGATTGAATGATGATTTGTACTTTGTGTCCGGGTTTTTACAGAAATCGTTCCTGTTCCTATGAACTGGTGCCACACAAAGCTTACATTACGAAGCAAGGCGAGTGGCTTGTCGAACGCGATAGAAAGTGAGTTAAAGAAGAAGCATAGAAAAAAGCAGAGATTACTGTGGCTATGGTGGTTAACATGACAGGAAACTGTACATAGACAAGGATTTTTTGCTTTCAGTCATCAAGTTCTGCTTCCCCGTAGACCTTTACAACCGTTCTTGAAACCGAATATATCGGAACGTTCAATGCTTAGAAGATGCTATACATTGCCAACATCAACAACTAGGTAATGAAAAATTGATACGAACCTAAGTCTACAAAGTTCTTTTCAGCAGTTTCCAAAAAGCACTGCAGATTGAAGTATCGAGTTTTCTTTTGCTCTTTTTCGGAACACTTTATGTGCGAAAAACGTTCCTCAATTACTAACAGTTTTGGGTTTCACGTACGTATAAAGGAGAAAGAATGGAGCTCTCCGCGTTGATCAATCCCAGAGGGATGTGCCATGCATTCGACTTTATTAAAGATCGTTTAGAGGTTATTCAATGCATATCTGCCTATCTACGATGACTCGCGGTGGCTTACCGATGTATCAAACCAGTACTGCTATCCGCTCAGACAAGCCTGGTACCGATTTACCGACCCAGGAGGAATGGAAGGCTGGGTGGGCCTGTGGCGTAAGGATTGATCCCATGTGTATTGCATGGTGCATCTGACCACTAAGCTACACGTGCCCCTTTCACTTACGTATTACAATAAAAAGAATTAAAGGAATAAGATAAGATAAATGAAATAATACAAAACGAAACTAACTAGACCAAATAATAAAATAAAAATTAAAAACAACGCTCTCTCCGAAATAAATGATAAAAGCTAAAACAAAAGCTGAAATCTCTTCTTTTGTTAATAGAATTATTTGATAGCAAACCTAACTGTTTTAGCTCACTTCTTAGCACTTCCCCAAGTTTTTCTATTCTATAAACCAAATCAAAATGTTGTTCAAGTTGTACATCTATTTTTAAAAATATAACAGGAGGTGGGTTAAGAAACCATAATCGAATGTGAAGTATAAATCTCGAAAAGAGTTCTACAACTTGTATTAGAATGAAATCTGATTCAGATTCGAGAACTACTTCCGGTATTGGCGTGGACGAGCCTGCGGACTCGACTACATTGCTCCGTTCCTACATCCTCCTGACTATCGGCCTTCCGAGGTGTGATTCTTAATGAGACGTATGAAACTCGTCGAATCGAAAGTTCACTGAACAGGTCCACGTAGTTTATAATCTCCATCACCGTCTATTCGAGCACAAGTTTTCAAATTTCGTCAAAAACAACTTTCCACTTGAAGTTTCTAGATTCTAGCCACTAGGACCCATAGTGCTTTCATTCTTATTAGTGTCTCAAAATTTACGATATTTGATATACGATATCTGCTTCCTTGACTCTGCCTCCATTAGTGAGGATATCCCGTAGTGTTGAGACCCTTGACTGGATTCAAATAGAGCAAGGAAGTGAATGTAGTTATAATCAGTGACGTAGATATCTACGTAAGCATAAACTCCCGAAAAGGTTGACCAGCAACAGGAAGAACCACTCCTCGTTTCATATACTGTACTAATTGATCTAGTTGAAATAACTTCCACGACCGACTTTGTATTAACCTCGGCACTGACCAAGTAATTCTTTGTATTCTTCTTGAGCAAACGCGAGCTGTTATTATTATTATTCTTTATTCACAAATAAGCTCACGTTTCGGCGGACTTCGCCTTCCTCATAGCCTGGAAAGGTCAAGTTGAAAGCAATCTACTCGGTCAAACGCCTCCATAACCAAACAAAGAAAACGCTAAACCAAGATTTCAACCAAAATGAACACAACTTTGCGCACCCACCGCTTTCTATGCGGCTTCCACTGAGTATGTCTACTGGAGACCAACCGCACAGAATTCACATGGAATCGTGATGTGCCCTTCTCCTCAAAATAATAGGCTTATATACTGCCCAATATCACGCGTGATAACGAGGCATTCTTCCCTGCGGTTCATTTTCGGATTTCTGGAATTAATCCAGAACGCCTCCAGTGTTTTGCGCGCTTGTGTTTTCGTCTCCTGTGCGAGGATCGTGACGCGTACTTCAAAGTCCTCCTGCTCATGTCTCTGGGTCCTATGCGTGCCTAGTGGGGTATTTGGTTTACTTTTGCCGACTAGGTGTTCTTTTATGCGGACACAGAGGGGTCTACCCGTTTCGCCAATGTATTCGTCTCCGCACGCCTTACATGAGATTAGGTAAACTGTACCTGAGCTCATGCAATCACTGTCTCTTCCATTAGGGCAATTTATGCAATTTTGCGTTGCACATAGACGGTCGTATAGGCGGTTACGAACTAGCTGGCGCCTCAGATTACTCGGTGGCATTTCAGCTACGTTTACCGAGTTCTGTAGACCTACCCTTCTTAAACAGCGTTTTATAGCTGCGCTTACATCATTTGAGATGAAGGGTAGGAAAAACGGGACCTTTTTATCACTAGAGTTGTCGTTTGGAGGCCTAGCGTTTCCCCTGTACCTATCCCGAGCTACAGTTTCATAACCATTAGAAATGGCTATTTGCCGTGCCAAGTTTCGCGACTCCTCTCTCTGTTCTTTTCCCGTGCACACGTTGGTTGCTGTTCGAAACATGTTTCTTACAAGCGCTCTTTTCGAGTGAGAGGGGTGAGAGGAGAGGTAATGAACCAAGATGTTTTTGCTACTTGGCTTTCGGTACCACTTCGTAATGTAGCTATTTTCGGACAGGTTAATTTGCACGTTCAGGAATGGAAGCCAGTTTTCTTTCGGTTTTTGTCGGGTAAACTTGATATACTCTGGAATGGAAGCCAGTTTTCTTTCGGTTTTTCTCGGGTAAACTTGATATACTCTGACTGTTCATTTAACAACTCGAAACGTTTGTCCATTTCCTCTTGTGTTGAGCAAAGGACAAAACAGTCATCTATATATCTACAGTAGAGTAGTGGCCCGATATCGGTCACTGGTGCTTCCACCTCAGACATAAAAGCAATGGCAAGACTTGGCGCCAGTCGCTGTCCCATTTCCAACCCTCTTACTTGAGCGTAGTAATTTCCGGACCATCTGAAGATTGAGCAGTTCAAGCATTCTTTTAAGAGTGCCATCAACTGCTCTATCTTGGAGCCATACATGTTTATTATTATTATCATTTATTATTATTTATTATTTAATATTATTATTATTTTATTATTACTATTATTATTTTTATTATTATTATTTTAATGTTTATTATTATTATTATTTATTATTATTTATTATTTGCTTACAAAACCGAAAGAAAACTGGCTTCCATTCCTGAACGTGCATATTAACCTGTCCAAAAATGGCTACATTACGAAGTGGTACCGAAAGCCAAGTAGCAAAAACATCTTGGTTCATTACCTCTCCTCTCACACCTCTCACTCGAAAAGTTCAAATGCCACCGAGTAATCTGAGACGCCAGCTAGTTCGTAACCGTCTAAGTGCAACGCAAAATTGCATAACCACTAGACATACTCAGTGGAAGCCTCATAGAAAGCGGTGAGTGCGCAAAGTTGTGTTCATTTTGGTTGAAATCTTGGTTTAGCGTTTTCTTTGTTTGGTTATGGAGGCGTTTGACCGAGTAGATTGCTGTCAACTTGACCTTTCCAGGCTCTGAAGAAAGCGAAGTCCGCCGAAACGTCAGCTTATTTGTGAATAAAGAATAATAATAACACCTCGCGTTTGCTCAACAAGAATACAAAGAATTACTTGATCTAGTTGAATTAATCGAACATACATTATCGTGATTACTAAATTGAACCCCCGTCCTCGAACAGTTTTTCCTTTCAGGATCGTCGTTATCATCGTATTTTCTGGGCTCCAGAATTCCTCTCGATCACACCGTCATGTCGACATGCGGCTGGTTTCATGCTTACTGCCTACTAGCTTGCGAAAACATTATATGACTTATATCGTGCCTTTTCACTATGCTTTCCATGTCGATGTACACCATGCCCCATATTGCTTCCGTCTTTGTTTCTTTTTCTACTAGTACGATACTGTAAACATGGAACTGCCGCTTAAGAAGGTGATGAAGCAGAACTGGTCAAATACGTAATGTTTTTCACATGTAGGATATTGCTAACTCTCTTAAAGAAAAATGTTTAGAATTCTGTCCAGTTGTTGGTCGAATTGACGAGAATCACTGGGTATAATTTGGATAATGCGCTAAAAAAAGTGATGAACATTGCGCAGTCATGGATTTTAATTTATGATGGACGATTTCCATTGTTGGGAATGTGCAGTGCAGTGACTAGAGATGCCTTGTCATGCACACGTATTTCGAACCCGCGTCTCAGATTCCAGGCCACCGCAAGTCATTGTATAAGGAGGATACACATTCGACCATTTCTACCGTTTCTCGATTAAGCCAAGTGCATGACACATCCCTCAAGGATTAATCAACACCGAATGCTTCATGCTTTATCCTTTTATATCCATTACTGTTGAAGTTCTTTTTCTTAGTCTTTTGCTGTATTTTTAATTAACACGAAGAATAGGATACCTAAAACTATAGCCCAGTATAAGAAATCTACAGTATCCAGGATCGACTTTCTATTAACCTCGGCATTGAATTATGAATTCGTCGTTTTCTCTCTTAGCAATCGCGAGGTTGTCAAACAGCATACGTTTACTTCCATACAATAATACACATACAACACAATCGTAGCTGACGTTTCGGCAGAATCGCTTTATTCAGAGACTGGAAGGGCACACTAATACGCAACTTACTAGGTCAAACACTTCAAGAGCACAAACAGAAAGATGAAAATCTGAGCGATAATTACAAGATCTACGGCTTCTCGAAAAAACCCACCGCTTTTTTCATCTGTCTTCCACCGAGGAAGAACAGCCGCTCAGGGTCGCATATGGCTGACGACTGCAGCACCCCCAATCAACGATCGATACGAAGGTAAGGGGCGAGATCCCGCGTAATCTCGGGGCATTCCTCCCTGCTATTCACTGTAGGGTTTTTGGCATTTATCCAAAAAGCCTCGAGGAGTTTGCGCGTTGGTGTTATAGTATCCCGTGCGAGGATAGCGACTTTTATATCAAAATCGTCTCCGTAATGCCTTTGTATCCTATGCGTCCCTTGTGGCGTGCCTTATCTTGCTTTTCGTTTACCATCTAGGTGTTCTTTTATGCGGATACATAAAGGTCTGCCCGTTTCGCCAATATGTTCGTCTCCGCAAATACCACAAGAGATTAAGTATATCGCACCTGAACTCATGCAGTCACCGTCCCCGCCCTTAGGCAAATTTGCCTCTGAGCGGCTGTTCTTCCTCGGTGGAAGACAGATGAAAAAAACGGTGGGTTTTTTCGAGAAGCTGTAGATCTTGTAATAATCGCTCAGATTTTCATCTTTCTGTTTGTGCTCTTGAAGTGTTTGACCTAGTAAGCTGCGTATTAGTGTACCCTTCCAGGCTCTGGAGAAGGCGATTCTGCCGAAACGTCAGCTACGATTGTATTGTATGTGTGTTATTGTATGGAAGTAAGCGTATGCTGTATGCTGTTGTATGCAGTTTAACAGCCTCGCGATTGCTGAAAGTGAAAACGACGAATTCGTAAGAAATCTATGTTAATCTACTGGTCATAGATTTGACATAAGTCATTTATTGTTAATATATACAATCATGTCGCAAACGTGGTCAGATCATGAGCGTCCTTCTATTCTACCACCGAATGAAAAGCATTCATCCAATCTACTTAGATGCTTAATGCATTTTGCAGATCATACTTCCTTCAT
The DNA here is from genome assembly GCA_009735665.1 of Angiostrongylus cantonensis. NCBI lineage: Eukaryota > Metazoa > Nematoda > Chromadorea > Rhabditida > Metastrongylidae > Angiostrongylus > Angiostrongylus cantonensis. The sequence goes on along the minus strand of MQTX01000087.1, from coordinate 155,375 downwards.
TCTTCTCTTGTTTCGCAACCTAAATCAGCAAACGTGAGCAGTTTGTGAATACTTCTGGTTTATACTTCTCTTATTATATGAGTCCCATAGCATTCGCATTAACTGTTCCAGAAACATTCCGCTGAATCCAGAAGACAAGACTTTTTTCGAAGATAAAAAAGGTGCAATCGGCTTGATACGGAATTCGTTGGTCTATCGTCCTTACATGCCTGTGCATTACCACCGATTTCTCACGTTTGATCGAAACATCAGCCTCTGTCTATGCTGAAAATCAAAAGCTTGGAAAGAGAGTTGCTTGAAATAAGTCTGAACGTTGCTAGTGTGCAACTAGCTGATCAGCGGTTTCTCTTAAAGGATGGAAGCGAGAGCACAGGGATCGTTTTCCATTGAGTTTCTCCTCAATTCGTTGCAAATACCCCTTAAATATTCCAGGCGTGCGTAGAAAACTTACACCTCAATTAGTGGCTCGATCACGACAAATTGCTCTTCTCCACATCAGTAATTCTTCATTACTTGAATTTTCTCATGATTGATCTGCAAGCTCGCTTTCTCCTACTTTAATAGTCTCATCAAGCATTGTTTTGACACAGTACTAGAAGGCTTGAATGTAGTCGAGTAAAAGAAGGCTGATACAAAATCGACCATTATCACCCATAGATTTCTCGGCACATCCTAGAGGCGGCATACGTCACAAGAGTACGATATTGAATAGCTATGGTGACAACCATGGACCTCTCTCATACAGGGATCCCATTACAGTTAGCCGCTAGGCAAGTGCGCACCAAAATCGACCTTTGTTTCTTTTAAACGCAGGCAGGCCCAGTGGATTGCCTCCCTGTTTCTGCTGCACAGATCTGGCAAATACCTTCTGCGTTTACGATGATCTATTCACGCGTAAATGTGTGGGTGTGTTTCGTTTATGCAAATTGTATTCCACAAGTCACTCCGGCCAAAAGCCTGCAATGAAGTGGCAGGGAAGTATGTGCGCGGCAATTCAGAGTCGCCTCCAACAAATAAACTCCATGTCCAGTCTGACAGAGACTGGCAAGGTACACGTGAGTATACCCAGCCCCACGTTGAGAGCTCGGCAAGTTACGCGTGGGTATCAAAATGCTAAACATAGTAAACAAAAAAACGGGCCTCACTCCCCTGACCCCGAATGGGCCCCCGATTCGGCAACGCTGGGTAGGACGTACGGGGAGGCTGCTAAAATCTCAGGGTCGCCTATGACACCATAGAAGAACTGTTACCCTCGGAGCATGCAACAACAGAAAGGTCGATGGCGTTGGCGCCCTTGTCAACACGAGTTTGGTTAGGAACATCGATTCATTCGAACAACTAACAACTCAAATAGAATATTTAAGAAATGTAGGTCAACACCGGCTTCGTCGTCGTCGTCGTCGTCGTCGCCTACGCATCGAGATCAAACTATGACGAAGACGAAGTCGGGCATTCTGTAGGGACATGGAGAAGCTCTACAGAAAAGGCCATACATTTTCTAATGTCACCATTGCAGATTTTAACGCTATGACTGGACCTCAGAAGAACGTCTGAAGAACATCGCACTAGGAAAAACGGGTTAGAATGGAACGAGCAGGGTCAGCGGTTGTCTGAGTAACTATGACTACCAAAACTAATCACGATAACTCGAAATTCCAGAAGCCCCACTTTAAACGATGGAGGTGGGAGAACCAATGTCGATGTCGTCACAAAATCCTATCTAGAATAAGACCATGGCCTCCTAAGTACAAGATTTCAATTCTCGCGGAAAGGAGAAAAAGCTGCTAAATTCAAAAACGAAGCATCAAAAACCACCACAAACTGGGATTTAATCAGTTCATTAGTCGGCTGTCGGGGAAATGCCGTTCTCGACAATATTGACGAGCTCTTCATGTTAGCTCTAAGAAAGTTAAGAGTTCGACAGTTACTAAGGAGTGTCTGTTTCCAAAAATACTCGAGCTGATACGCCGCCGTTGGAAAATAATGCAGATCCGCGATAAAAGTAGGTCTTGACGAGAAAAGAGCAGCATTTATGGTCGAATCTGCAGAGCCTGGAAAAAGTCTTCGCAGAACGAAGCGAAACTTCACCAATAACAAAACCAAAACCATTGCACTCCGCCGACCTGGCGGAATAGTTACAGCGTCTACAAAGGCCACAGAGAAAATCATTTACGACTACTACTCAGATCTCTTCAATAGCAACGTCCTCTTGTCTTCATATGAAATAAAGGAGGATGGATATATCGTACTGTTCGGTTCTCCCTTCCGGAATTCTACTTGCTATCTCGTCGGTGAAAAATCGAACAGCACCAGGTCCCGACAGGATAAGATCAGAGCACCTGAAGAACCTTTCGTCAGTCCTCGTAAACACACTGGCTCGGCTCTTCTCACGTTACCTGTCTGAATGCAAGATCCCTACCCAGTGGAAGACTAGCAAGACCGTGTTGTTGTTCAAGAAGGATGACCTAGACGACATAGGCAACTATCGCCCAATCTGCTTGCTGTCTGTCGTCTACAAACTTTTCACTCGAATCATCCTAAACAGGATTGACAGAACACTGGACGAAGGACAGCCATGCGAGCAAGCAGGGTTTCGAAAAGGATTTAGTACGGTGAACCACATTCACACGTTAACGAGGCTCATTGAAGTATCGCGAGAGTACAAAAGACCGCTCTGTCTCACTTTCATCGACTTAGGGAAGGCCTTTGATTCAATTGAGCTAGAAGCAGTCATGGAAGCCCTTGGTTGTCAAGGAGCCCCTGCTCAGTACATAAAGATTATTCGTGAGCTGTACAAAAATTTCACAACCAAAACTTCACCATTCTACAACGATATTAACATCGACATCAGAAGAGGGGTTAAGCAAAGCGATACAATCTCGCCAAAATTATTTACCGGCACCCTCCAGAACGTCATGCGAACATTGGAATGGGGCAACCTAGGAGTGAAAATCAATGGTCGGCAATTACACTATCTTCGCTTTGCTGATAACATCGTTCTTATAACACCAAACTCGTTCTTTTAACTATACCAAACAATTAGCCAAGCGCAATGAATGCTTGCCGACTTTGATAACACTTGTAGAAAGACTGATCTTCAACTAAATCTCACAAAAACGATCTTCGTGAGGAACGGATTGGTTACGTATGCCCCTTTTGTGCTCAATACTACGGATATCTCCCAGTGCTCTCTAGCTAGGTAAATGTGGGTTGAGAATTCAACATGATGAACTACTTAGCTCGAGTTGAGCAGGAGGAATCAAGCGGCTTGGTGGGCTTTCAAGAGAATTGAGCATATAGTGAAGTGAACAAAGAACACCCGACTCCGTACCCATCTTTTCGAGACCAGGAATCTTCCTGCCCTTTCGTAGGAAACCGGGTTGCTGCGTAAGCAGGATGAAAGATCACTCAGAAGAATTGAGAAGAAATATTGAACGCGCAGAAGAAAGGGCGATGCTCGGAGTATCCAGTGTCACACAAGTGAGGGAAAGGATCTGAAGCCTCGACCTATGTCAAATATCAGAAACCAAAAACGCCATACTGTCGAAGATAAAGTGAGCCAGACACGTAATACGTATGAACGACAACCAATGGACAAGAGCCGTTAGCGAATGCATTCTTCGGAATGTCACATGCACTGTAGGAAGACCGCCGACCTGATGGTCAGAGTTCTCGAAAACACTAGAAGAAAGGTGTGATTCTCGACGCGTTCTTTGATAGAGCAGAATCCACTGTGATGCTCTTGCATGCAACAGCTAGGAAAAAGTTCCCCCTTCTTTCTACTTAATGGAATTTTAGCAATTACATCTAAGAACATACTTTGCACATGCTCGTAGGCATGCAACACATCATAATATTCCACCATACCTTCGCTTTTGCATCAGACAATTTGCTATGACGTCATTGAAATACGAATCGTTGTTTACAACTCTGCTCTTTCTATTCACACAATAACTGGATTTCTTTACTATTTCAGAGATAGAACACCCAGTTCAGCAAATATCTACAAGCATTTAGTGACAATTCACAGAAGGCTTGAGAGCAAATGTATTTGATTCACAGATAAGACAATGATAAACTAACACTTGGGCCAAACTTCCAACAAATATCCAGATGTTGATGATAGTTCGTATCTCCTCGAACAGAACAAACGAGCTCAAGAACAGACACAGGATTCCGTACAGTTGATTTAAATGCCGGGATAAAATCACTTAGCTAGTTAGTAATTTAAAGGTGCCTCTAGACGACAGCAAGACTTCGGGATTTTCAAAACGATATGAAGTTTCTCATCTTCACTTTGTTAATGGCCAATCTGTACTTCTAACTACCTCTTTTCTTCGCAAAAAAAAAGGGAATGAGACCACATTTCGACAGCTGTGAATAACGAATGAATCATAACTACAGCAGAGAACAAAGCAGTGACACGTACTTACTCTGGACTAGGTGAAAACCAACCAACAGAGTAATAAAACGCAGTATCTGACGAAAAATGGTACAATCATTATTTTTATGCTACAACCGGTAAGAGTTATTCTAGCGAGTTAGCCAAAATACACGGCAAATTAATAAAAACATTAATACGATGAATTATTGGTACGTAACCGAATCAAAATAGATCACACATCGAAGAGGAGAAGATACACAGATATGGAATTAGATACACTATGTACATAAGATCTACTCCAACACGAAAATAATCCAACAAATATGAGAATTTACCTCTTCTGAGATAGACTTTCAGGAAAAGAGGTGCTAGTCTATAATACGCGAATTGAAAGCCTAAAAACAATGAATGAGAATATAAATGCGAAACAGCAATTCTAGTCATTAAGAGCCATTTCGCGGAGATCTCGTCCTTTCTCTGATTCGATGTATCGCCTGAAGAAAATAAACACATGAAATGGATTACGTAAGAAAACAAGGAAGTTAAGTTGTATTGAGTACAATTCAATTGATCATTTCTGTCTACAACGACCAAAAACGACCAAACTGCTATACGGTACCAGTTGTAGTGGAGATACCACGCATTCTGTCCCAATACTACTAACTGAGCTGTGTTGAATAATAAAAAAGATAAAGGATAAACCTCCCAGCATTGCTCAATTCCTGAGAGATGCGCCATGCACTCGATCTCATTCAGCAACATTAGAGGTGAACAATTACACATGCGGATCAAACTTCCACTTGCGACAATCTGCCGATGTATCAAGGAAGTGCTGCCATACTCCCGGACAAGTTCGGTAACAATTTCCCGACCCCGGAGGGTTGGAGGGCTTGGTGAACCTGGGGTGAGGAATCCAAACCATGTGCACTGCATGTCACCTCTAACTACTGCACTTCGCGCGCCTCGTTGAGTAATATAAGTCACTGTAATTACCTCCTGTATTTAGCGATCATATCTCTTTTAGCAATTTGGTATTGTGATATGTCTCCCGTAGTGGGTTGATTGACAACAGAATCAGTCGACGCTGAGAGATGAGGTGGAGAGGATGTGAAGGTTGAATCAGAAGATGATACTATGTCATCACCATTACTGTCATCGTCATCGTCGAACAATAACTCGCTGTTATCTTCTGTCATCTCGTTAATCCCCCATGGACGCAATTCATCCTGCAAATTTATTTCCAAAAACGCAGAAAGCTACGCATGAATACTAACGACATGAACTACAACGGTTCAGCCTTAACCATTAAATGAACGCACATTGTTTCCACCAATTTCAGCTATAAATCCGATACGACCTTCTAAAATATTGTCTATAGTGGCTTGTGATGAGCGGCTGATACGTAGATCTTCCATAATAACGTCAAATGGTATTCGTGGAAACATTTCATGCACCTAAAGTACCGTAAGTTCCGATGTCGGAAAAAAAATCCTCAGAAAAAGTTAACCGCAACCTGATTTGCCATGCCTATTAACTGTAAATCGTCGTTTTGGGTCTGTCGCCTGAGAAACGGATTCAGAGGAGATGCCCCAGTAGAAAATTCGATGGAAAATGACGGAAGTCTGAGGAATCCAAACCTGAAATAAGAAAAAAAAACACTCCGTAAAAGTGTAGAAATGTCAACACAAGAAAATTCGAGACGGCTCAAAAGCTATAGAATTACCTGCCGCCAAATCGAAAAGTAGTTGTTGAAGCAGGAGCTATGGATGGCTGCGGATTCATTAGAGGTGGAGCAGAAATTGCACGGCGACAAGTCGGACAAGATCCGTCTTGTGCTAACCACCACATAAGACACCAGTCATGAAATTGGTGACCACATGGCAAACGACGAGATAATCCCAGTTTCTCCCAACACACTGAAAAGACATATTAAATAAAGAAAAAGGAAGAAAAACTACTGTCGAAAGAAGCAGGATTAGGCAGGGGATGATTCCAAGGTACCGTTGCAAGTTTTGCAGATAATCTTAAATACCATAAGAATTGAAAAATAGCGGCGGATTCGTTAAAAACACAGCATCTGGTTTCCAATAAGTTCATAAGAATTGAAAACATTGAGCAGAAGCAAAAAAGTAACAGACATTACACGGTTCTACTAGCGCACAACGATCTTGAAATTAAATTCAAAGTAAAAAAAAAACAGGAGGAAACTGGGATTACCGAAGAGACGAGCATGTGTTTACTTATAATTGATGTGAAAAATACCAATGCATAGATCCCTTCCTTCCGCCTCTTCGACGGGATAGGTCGATTGGATGTGCAAAAAAATCTGATTGTGCTTGTGATGTCGAGCAAGTGTGTTCAAAATTGCACTAAATTATCTCATACTAGTAGAGGGTTAAGACTATGATAGTTAAGATGAAAAACAACTTAAAAAATAGTCGTTAACTCTGTACAAACCTGTATGCATTCTTGATGTGGTAGAAGAAAAAGAAACAGGTTACATTGAACCCAAGCGGAGACATGAACATCAAATGGGTCTAAAAATCCAGTTTTAAAAATGTAGTGGTTCTGCAAAACAAAACTGAAAAATGAACGACAGCGAAACTGAGCCAACTGTCTGCTACACAAAACCCAAAACATATTTCGATGATCTACAAGTCAAAATTCTACCGAAATTTCGAGCACTCCGAAACTTACATAATTTAAAAGCTGGATTGCATCTGTAGCAAGAGTAACCGAGAGATCAAGCCAATAGTTAAAGTGACGCACAGTGTCAGGACTATGGGCGAAACGTTCAGATGACGATAGACAGCGCAATAAGCCGTGTAAAGAACGTAACAATGATATTAAAGCCTAGACCAGTAATACAAATGCTTAAAGAAATCACTGCCTCTTAGAACAAAAACCGCAAAATGAATATCTCCACTAGTCGAAAACACCCGGTCTTGCAAACTCGAAGTGTTTACATGGAGAGCAAGTGTTAGTTTAAGATAAACTTAATCAGTAAGATGGAAATGAAGACCTACATTGCGGTGAAATTAATTTTATAACACCATAAAACGTTAAAAACTCACATCCACAAGAAGAAAGAGCATATGGTTGAGGTTTATCTGGCCATGAAACTTAAATATTAGTAGAATCAAAGTCATGGAAAACGCACTGAGAAAGAAGCATAGCCAGGACAATCGACCACCCGATGAGCCCATAGATGAGGACATCTAAAAGAACCTCTGGGTAATTCAACATGATGACAGAAGCAGAACGGCTTGCGCAAAACTTAGTATGTCATGATAGCTGTTTTTCGATTTTTCAAATGTAATTAGATATGTTTCATATTTAAACTGAACAAATAAGACTTCCAAACTCAATAACACTTAAATGTGAAGTGAAAAGAAACGACCATCGGTAAACAAAGCGGATAGACACACGTTTTAAGAAAACAGTACTGTATCAGCACCATCGGTTTACTGCCTCGTTGTGACTGGGAGGTGTTCCTGGGTGACGGGCTGCGATGTACAGCGGTGGGATTCATTCCCCCAGCAGGGTCTCCCAAGCTGAGAACGAGTCCAACGTTTCCATCGAGAAGCACAACTAAGAGTAAACTAATACCACGATAGACCACCATCCTAGTATCAAACTAGTCGTATGGTGGCAAATTTACCGCCGTTCCACAAAGGCTGCGACTGCTTCTGGTGGTGACGACTTGGGGTAGACTTTGGTCAGGCTCGCCTCAGGGATTCCAGGGAGCCGTAATGGCTAAATCAGCAACTCCAATAAAATGGAGATTATGCTGGGGCCCGCACAACCAGTGAAGACGGGGCATCCAAGCATACAAGTAAGTAAATCAAATTATAGATGAACGTGACAAACAGCTAATAGAAGAATAAAATGGAATTTTACTTACAAACTTGAATCGCTGGTACGTTATATCATGGAGAACTGTCACAAATCCAATAATTCCAAACCATAATAGCCACGGCAACACTCGATGGGACTGATGAGCACCGGCCACAACGGACAGAAATACGACGCTAAAATACATCAGAGTACTACGGCCTTAACAAAAGTTCACTTAGAATAACAGGAAAATAAAAGTTAGACGACATAGAAAAAGGGAATAGACCTGAACATGAGGAAAGATAAGAAGCCGTTACGTGCAGTAACCTCTTCTTGACGAGTAAGCTCTTTAAACGCTAGTTTAACTAGAAATTTGGCAAGAAGTGCAAGGAGAGCAAAATACGTGTTAATAGAAACCTGAAATACGAAGCAACAACAAGCAATCAGGACAACATATAAACAATGACCGCACAAGAATCGAGTAGTACTCACCCAAACAAGAGGACTGTTGCCTTTTATGTACTGAAGAAGTTGAACAACAGTAAGAGAAGAAAGGTATTCCAAATTTTTTGAATCATACGTGGACGCTAGAGAGCTATTTAGTATTTCCTCTCGTAAGAGCGCTCGAACCTGAAAGAGTAATTAACAGGAAAAATAGCGCCTATAGGCTGAAACACGCCCGAGAGAGAGGCGAAAAGAGGGACACTCAGCATCTTAATAACTCAAAAGACCGACTTTCAATAAACCCCGGCATAGATAGTTGATATATTTATTTATATGATCTTATAAACTGATCTTCTTTAGCTGACGCGAAAATGGTATAGGTCTTCGTAGTTGTCGTCAGCCATCGACCAACAACACCAACTACGACACCGACAACGAAGACCTACACCAATCTTGCATCAGCTAAAGAAGATCAGTTTATAAGACCATATCAATAAATATCTCAGCATCATTGTGGTTACATTTCACACCATACCTTGCCATGAAAAAAAGAATAGGCTGCAAACAAAAAGTGACCGTAAGGAAAGTAGCCTTCCACGTCAAAACTATTCCAAAAATGATTAAACTAACCTCAGGTTGAGACTTGAATACACTCAAGACGTTAGCGAGTGCGACAAATGAAATGAATAAACTGATTGCGATATAGCTACTAACAGATGGAAAAGGTGTTCGACTCAGTCGTAGGACACTAGAAAAGCCATTCTGGACATTTCGGCGAGGACGGTCCATTGTCTTTACGCTAAAAAATGAAGGTGTGATACTTAGAAAAATGAAAAACTCCAGAGCAACTTTATTGTAATGTCGTCAAAGAAAACAAACAATGCAAAGTCTAACGAGTTCACTGGACGAATAAAGGTAATCTATCGTTAGTACTTTGGAAGCAAAACTCGTAAGAAAACGATTCGATTGATGTCGATGGAAATGAAGTACAGCCAGAGCACAACCAGAGTAAAATGTGGATAAACAGAATGATCTGCCAAATCTGTGAACAGCATATATAACAACCTTATCGGTATCATGTCATGGATTTTTAAACTGAGAACGAAATGTTAGTAAAGCGGTTGTTCCAGGATAAAGGATAAAGCTCTCGGCGTTGATCAATCCCTGAGAGATGCGCCACGCATTCGACTTCATTAAGCATCGTTGGAGGTGATTGAATGCATATCTGGCCTTCACAATGACTCGCGGTGGCCTGCCGATGTAGCGAGCCTGTAGTGCTATCCTCCCAGACAAGTCTGGTACCAATTTGCCGACCCCGGAGTGATGGAAGGCTTGGTGGGCCATGGGCACATTTCACGTGCGCGCCGCAGTGGCGCCTCCAACCACTGCGCCACACGCACCCTGGTTGTTCCAGAACTTTCCAATAATCTCTTTATTGCTGACGGCATCGTTAGGTAGAAAACTAGCTAAGAGAAAGAGCAAAGCAAGGATCTCCGCGGTGCAGTGCGTAATACGTGAGCTACTGGAAAAGTTGATCACGGTTCAAGCTGGCCTAGGGTCCAAGTTTTGCGAATCTTCAGCATCGTTGTGGTTGTGCTCCTGATCTTCTTAAGGAGCAGGAAAGATTTGGGCAAGCGAAGTGGTATCATCCGCTTTATCATTGGCTAGGTTTAGGCATGGAAATACGATCATAAGAGTATTCGGAACTTGAGGACATCATACAAAAACAAAAAAACCCAAGAAGCTGGTGGAACGGTACCTTGATGAAGTTTTCTCCATAGATTCAGGATTTGAATTATTTCCTAATTCATAATTTCGCAACCACCCAGTTTCCTTGGAGGGCACTCATTGCAATCTGCTTTGAAAGCCGAGAACAAGAAGATAGGAGTTACGTTTAAGATGACATGTCGTTTAACTTGGACCAACCCCTAACCATTGATCGACAAGTATAGTAAGCATTCGCATTTGTATGAAAATAAGCGCATATAGATATTTGTTGCAGTGGCAGGACTTACAGAGAATCACAACCTCAGTGATGCTCAAATAGTCGCAAAACATGGACCCCGAGGCAGGTCGAACCACGATTACCGTTTCTGGAGGTTCAATGCTGATCTGTGTTCTGTGCTCCTCAGATCATTCCCGATGACGAGTGATTGCTGACGGCAGTGTTACGTAGAAAACTAGATGACAGAGACGCAAAGCAAGGGTCTCAGTGGTGCAGCGCGTAATGCGCGAGCCCCCGCAAAGGGTAATCGCTGTTCGATCTGGACCAGGGTCGAGGTTCTGCAAATATATCAGCATCGCTGTGGTTGCATCTCACATCATACTCTGCCGTGAAAAACTGCAGTAGGTTGCAAATAAAAGGTTAAAATCACACCTTCACCGAAATGAAGAAAGTTATTAGAAGCCCCAACGACTTTATGAACCGACTTTCCTTTAAACTCGGTATGACTAGTGAACCTGTGTTTAAATTGTTGAGCTTACGAGGTTGATAAATAACCGACCTATTAAACATGCTTCTGAATAGTTCACATCAAGTACACATGGACGATGGCACAAGTATAAAGCGAATTTGGAGGATTTCGCAAAGGTTGATCAAAAGATTACAGAACTATGATTGGTCTCGAAATCCTCGACCAAAGGTAGTTCTTATGACAGGCTACCACCAAATCAATAAACAACGACAAATCCTGAAAGCGAAGTCCGGCAACTCAGGCTATCCTTCCTTGGGCAAATTTATTAAGTCTACAAACAATTCGTAAGTTCACAGAAAGTCCAGGATCACTACAACTACAAGACGAAGAGGAAACCAGGCCCGAACCAAAGGTTGTAATGCGAGTGAACTCGTCCCAATGTTAAACTGCTTGCTTAGCGGGCTATTCGGTTTTCGTACGAGTCTCTCCCATTCCTATTTGGTTTTGGACTAGAGCACCTTAGTCGACAGGAGCGGTCATGTAAGGTATGCGCTAGTTAGTAAATAATGACGAAAGTTTTTTTTCAAAATCCCATTAACATATTAGTTTCGTTAGCACACTTAGAAATACGGCATAATTACACATAAATCTGATGTTCGTATGGTGAATTTCAAGTTTTGAAGATGTCGAGCGGATTTATCACATCGAGTGAGTTAGAAGAGATGCGTAAGAAGCGTCAAGAAGAATGGGAACGGGTTCGGAAGCCAGAAGATCCATTGAGTTGGTTGTGTTATACTTCCAGATGTGTAGTCACTAAAGGCTATTTAATGTAATCCGTCTTGTTCACGTAGAAAAGAACTAATATGTTCGCTACAGCAGCACCAGAACCTGAAATCTGCAATAAATCGCTCTATGAACAGCTTAGGGACAATAAGGAGGCTAAGCAGGCAGAACTCGACGAAGCTAGGAGGTTTAGTAAGTGGATTTTGCCTATTTGTAGCTATTATTTCCAAAGTTTTTTCACTTATATGAGCAGAAGCTCGGCTGCTTATCGGTGGTATTCTGTGAATCAGTAATTCCTCGTTCTTTTAGTTTTCATCCTTTTTTTCGATTGCGTTCTTCAGCCTTCTTTTGTTCTGAGTACCATCCCCGTCTGTAGTATTCTGTCTGAGAGTTGGATATTTCTAGAAAACATGATACGAGGGATTGATGAGGATGAAAGCGACTTTCTCGCTCGAGTAGATGAATTGAAGGCTGCGGAGATTCGAAGGGCTAAGAAGGTATGTTTGCCTTTTGACTTCTTTTTTGGTGTCATCTCAGTCTACTTTGTCTTTGCAGTTCAATCAACTGCTTTCCAGTGGTTATTAGTGTCCTGGATTTGTTCTTCTTACAGCTTCAAGCGATTTTAGGAGGAAGAAGAAGCACTTCGAGAAGCAGCACTTGCTCGAAATCAGCAGAATCTTGTTGAACCTCCAACAGTGTCTCAACTTAAGGTCGTACCTAAAGAAGATCGTCCACAAATATCCAAACAAGCTGCTATATTATCTTCAGCTATAAAGAGAAAATCGTTAGTTCTATTCATGGCACCGTTTTATGGCAGATCACTGCTGCACTTCTTTTCTCAACAGGAACATTATAAGAGTATTTGATGATGGTAGATGTTTTAGGACAGGTAGTAACGGTGAGAACTCTTCTCACAAAGTGCCTCATATGGAAGAAAACTCGAGCGTTGCTCCGATTACCTATCAGCCTACTGTATCTGCAATGAGAATTATCGGTACTATACCTGGTATTGGAACTTATGGTGCTTCAAGGTGTGTTCTCCGAAAATTTCCTACTTTTTAAGAGCGATTATAATCTTGTGAACTTTCTAATTAGCAGGATGTTATCTAAAATAAATGATTCTTTAGCCTCATCCACATTTGATTAAGTCATGAACAAAAAATGGACGCATGTGGCGCAATGGTCAGAGGCGCCCTGCAACACATGGGATCGATACTAGCGCCCATGGCCCACCAAATGTTCCAGCCCTCCGGTTCGGCAAATTTGTATCAGACATGTCTGGGCGGATAGCAGCACTGGCTCGATGCATTGGTACGCCACCGCGAGTCATAGCATAAGCCAAATATGCATTCAGCAATCGCCAACGATGCTTTTTGAAGTTAAATGCATGACGCAGCCTTCAGAGATTGATCAACGCAGAGGGCTTTATCCTTTATTATTTAATTATAAACAAAAAATGTTCCTCTGTTTTCCTCATTTACAACCCGTTCTCGTCATGTAAGAGTGCTACTTGTGCAGACTATTTTAACTCTGCTATCGAGCTGCAAATTTGAAGAGCAGTCATTGATTTTCTATCTCACTTCACTTCTTATCCAGGTAGAGTATTGGGCTTTTCTTCATTTTCTACCAGCTTTATCTGTTACTGAAGAATCTGTTTCTGAACCCTTGATTCGTCTTCTTAGTTTTCTTTTTTTTCTGTGCATTTCCTTCCCATCTTTTTCCTTCTGAACTTCTTTTTCAGTGGTCAGGGAAACTTCTGCACGCGTTTGGTATGAAAATATCTATCGATTTTCAGTAAATTCACACTATTGAGAAAAATTTTGATTTTTACTTACCCATTTCTCGCATATTGCATGTTTTCCCAGATTTCTCTGCATTTTTATTGGCGTTTTATTGAATGATAGGGATTAGATCTAAGGAGTACTTCACTGAAAGTTTATGGCCTGAAAAATTTCGCTTGAATTTAATGTAAAAGTTTTTCCACAATTGTGTTCTCTAATGATATTCCTGCTTCGATGAAACCTGTGATAATTAAGAATTAAAAAAAGGATAAAGCTCTCGGCATTGATCAATCTCTGAGGGATGCGCCATGCATTCGACTTCATCAAGCATCGTTGGAGGTGACTGTATGCATATCCGGCCTCTACAATGACTCGCAGTAGCGTACCGATGTATCGAACCAGTGCTGCTATCCTCCCAGACAAGTCTGGTACCAATCTGTCGATCGCGGAGGGATGGGAAGGCTTGGTGAGCTATGGGCGCTGGGATCGATTCCACGTGTGTGTTGCAGTGGCGCCTCCAACTACTGCGCCACACGCACCCTTAATTAAGAATTAGGCAGCTCGATGTGATGCAAGGATTGGAAATGCAGAAATGCAACCACAGCTATGCTGAGGTATTTGCAAAACTGCGGACCACAGGTGTGTGCGGTGGGGAACGGACGCGCTATAACCCTTTTTGGGGGCTAACGAGTTCACCACCAGACCATGCGTGTACTTCGTTTCGCCTTTATTTCAACTAGTTTTCTGTCTACCAGTGCCATCAACAATCACTCATTAATGGGATTCATCTGGTAAGGTCAAATCGGCGATGAACCCAGTTAAGCAGAGGCTCTAGTTGAAATCACAGTGTTAACTTTTTTCACTGCTTGCTACAGTTTTTCACGGCAGGGTATTATGTGAAATACCACTACAGTAACAGACGCGGATACTACGGTAGGGGCGCATGTGGCGCACTGGTTAGGGGCGCCACTGCGACGCCCACCTGGAATCGATCCCAGCTCCCATGGCCCGCCAACCCTTCCATCCCACCGGGGTCGGCAAATTGGTACCAGACTTGTGTGGGAGGATAGCAGCACTGGCTCGATACATCGGCCGGCCACCGCGAGTCATTGTAAAGGCCAGATATGCATTCAATCACCTCCAACGATGCTTAATGAAGTCGAATGCATGGCGCATCCCTCAGGGATTGATCAACGCTGAGAGCTTTATCCTTTATCCTTTATACCACTACAGTGGTGCTGAGATATTTGCAAAGCCCGGACCGTAGGTGTCTGCGGTGGATAGCGAACTCGCTATTGCCCTTTCTGGAGTTTTGCAAATATCTCAGCACCATTGTGGTTGCATTTCACATAACACCTTGTCGTAAAAAATTACAGTAAGCAGTAAATAAAGGATAAACATCGTGAAAGTACAAAATTTTATCGGAGAATTTGAAAAAGGAATGTGATTGGTATTTTAAGCGTTCATGTTGTCTTACATTTTAGTGATAGTGCGTCGTCTAATAGCGACGATGAGGAAGATCCCTACATTCCCGTGTTGCAGACGAATGTTCTACAAAAGAAAAGTGCCTGTGAGGAATGACTTCCACGTATTCATCACTTTGTTTCAGAGCTCCCTCCAGATTAGATCTGGCATGCTTAAATGTTATTGTGGCCAAGTGAGCTGTAAAATATGTGTTTTTCTGTATATGCACTGTAATCCAGTCTTTTTTTTCTTGCTATGTCATATTTGTGATAAAAAGACACCTACGTCTTTTGCGAAGAGTCGAGTTCCACTGGATATCATCGAGTTGTAACTGCGAAGGCTATCGATCTTTCCTGTTTATCTCCATTTTGTTCTTTTCATAACATCTACGCACCTAACAGATGAGTTCGGACACTGTGGCCGACCATTACAATTCGGTTCGACAAGAAGATATCGTTGGTCGAGCTGATAGCCGTATTTTCTACATGAGAAATTTGAACAACTGGATGAAGAGCGAATTGATAAGTAAGATACTTTGTTCTTCTTTCTTTCTTGTTGAAAATTTATTGTTTGGAGGTTGGGGTCATATATAATTACGGTGTATAATCAATATTTAAATAGTATTTGTGGCGCAGTGGTCGTAGGCGCCCCTGCTACACACACGTGGAATCGATCCCTGTGCTCGTGGCTCACCCAGCTCTCCATCCCTACGGGGTCGGCAAATTGATACAACACTTCTGGGAGGATAACAGCACTGTCTCGATGCTTCGGTGGGCCAGTGCGAGTCACTGTTATGCTAGATAAGCACTCAGTCACCTCCAACGACGCTGAAGTCGAATGCATGGCGCAACCTTCAGGGATTGATCAACGCCGAGAGCTTCGTCCTTTTATCCCTTATAAATTTTCACGGCGGAGCACACGGTGCTCTATGTTCCTAATATTTATCTTTAGTGTTACTAGTGCTAGTAGCAGTGTCTTTGTAAAACTCGGTGTAATAAGTTTGGGTGAAATGGTATCGTCACTTCGGTTTTGATTGAGGCTCAGCAATGTCAGTTTAATACGCAGATATGTCCAGCGATTGCTGCGCTTGAATTTTTTCTATTATTTTTCAAGGTATGAAACGATATGACTGTGGTGTAGTCTTTTTCAGGGAAGGAACCGTTTTTGACAATGTTCTACCCGTTTCTCTGTTATTTTCCGTCATATTACTTTATCTATTAGATTTGACTACTTTTGTTCCAGACGAAGTGCTTTCTTTGCTTCGAGAAGAGAGTTTGAGCAGTTTGTTTCGTCCGCGAGTACTTGATCTTGCATGTGGGAAAGGTGGAGATCTTCGGAAATGGAAAGTGGCGAACGTCGAGAGCATTGTGATGGCCGGTTGGTAATGGCCTTGTTGTGGCTTTGTTGTTTATTGCAGTTTATATCCTTCAGACGTTGCGGAGGTTTCTTTATGTGATGCAGAGGAAAGGTACAAACAGATGCTGCAGCGTGAGCGATATGGTTTGTTTCCCGCTGAGTTCGTTCATGCGGATTGTTGCAAGGTAGGGATGATTTAACCTTAAAATTTGCTGCCACTAAGAAAACTCTTCTGATGGGCAGTTCTTGTCTTCGGAGTTTTCTTTCTTCCTATTATTATATGCACTTTAAGCAGAGAGTACCTATATGACTTGTTTTCTAGCATTTTCTGGCAAATGTTACTCACAGGGTGTTGCTCATTCCGTAATATATTTTCCTCCTTTGAGTATCCCGTTTTGCCTATTAGGTTCTCTTCAATATTTTATTATCAGGAACTTTTCAGGAAAATCTGAAGTCGAAAATTTCAAGCCATTCAGAGTTCGATCTTGTTAGTTGTCAATTCGCTCTTCATTATTCGTTTATTGATGAACAATCGGCTCGTACATTCTTGCGTAATGCAACAGAAACTCTCCGTCCTGGTGGATATTTGATTGGTACTCTGCCGGATGCTGAAAGAATTGTGTAAGTTTTTCAAGCCATTCCCATGGTGCTCTAGTTATAATGTGCATAGTCATCGCATATCATGGAACTTACTTGTATACTTGGACGGCCCATCCTCACCAGATGTGTGGGCCCAGTATTATCTCCACTTTTTCGGAGTTTTGCTTGTTTAACCATTGCTTACTTTGGAGTCCCGAGCTCAGCCTGTCCAAAGTCTATCCCAGGTCTTCACCACCGGAGGTAATCGACACCCTTGTGGATCGGAGGGAGATTTGCCACCATGCGACTTTAATACCGGGATGGTGGTGGATCCTGGTGTTGGTTTATTTTCAGCTGGGCTTCATGGTTGAAATGCCGGACTACTTTCCAGCTCGTGGGACCTTGCCGGGGGGATTACTTCCCCCGCTGTACTTCGCAGCGCGATACCCAGGAACACCTCGCAGCCACGATGAGGCGGTAAACCGTTGGGAGGTTTCATTGAACAGTTTTTAAAAAAATATGATAGAGCAAAGTCTTGTGAACTTTCTCCTCCACGATGATCCGTTTTGCCCTAGCCTATCTTTGGTCTAATGGTTGCTATACTATTTACTGTTCTTATGCGTACTTTAAAGACAGTGGTTATTTTAGTGATGCTGAAAAATTTTGCAAAACTCCGGACCGCAGGTGTCTGTGGTGGGGAACGAGCGCGCTATCGTCCTTTCTGGGGAGTAAGGCACGACACCATGCGGGTCCATCGTTTCACCTGTGAGCTATTTTTAAATGATCGACCGCTTTCACTGTGCTATCCGCTCCGTAGATAGGTGCGAATCATCACGAGCACGGTGCTGCTTCGATCCCGCTTCGTGCCCACTAAGCCTCTCATCCCTCCGTGGTCAGGAAATTGTTGTCGGATTAGTCCGGGAAAAATTCACTATGCGCATTCGAAGTGGGGATGCTTTAGCCCGGCTATCTTAAGACTCCAGGGAGAATCGACTTGAGGAACATTCAGCGACAATCATAACCACAGGAAACAGTTGGAAGATCTACATGAGTGATGGCTGCGAGGAAACGAATCGAATGCAGAAAGTGCTGGGATCTGCAGAGTAGATATGAAAGACAGGTTATGTGTGTATGTGTAAAACTAAAATCTTTAGAGTATGGAAGTATGCATGTAAGCTACTCACGTCAATTAATGAGTGACTGCAACGGTTACCTCTGCAACTAATCCCTTCCGCACCTTGTAATCACTCAGTAAATCCCTCTTTTTTTGAGATATGAACTGAATGGCGTCATACTTCTCTATTTTTACTCTTTTTACTACGAAGGTACTCGTGCGTAGCTTATCATATTAATTCGTTTTTGGTTCATGTTTGACATCGAACATACTCCTAGGTGCATTCTCTGTAGACTTGGAGCTAAACATCATCAGGTTTCTTACATGAGAGTCATCTGTGAGAGTCTTTTTTTAAATTCATAATTAGAGGTTAAAATCGTTCTTTTAATTTTAATTTTTTGAAAATGTTTCTAAATGGAATTAAAATGATGTGGGAGGGATTTGCTATGGATTGTATATTGCTTGAAAAATGCTGAAATATTTCCGGTCGATTTTTCGGATTCATTTAACCTAATTTCCACAAGTTTTCTTATGCTTCATGAATTATCTTAAACTCTTGGGTATTTAGATATTCGAAGCCACTATACTTATTTTGGATCAGCCGTTCGTTTTTAAACCGACTGAATCGTTCGCTTGCGCATGGCTATATGTCAACGGCGTTGAGACGGCTCCTGGCAGAGAATGTATTTTTTAGATCCTGCTTTACCCTAAAGATTCCCATAATTCGGAGCGGCTCTATAATGAAAATTGCATTGAAGCAGGGACCAATTTGCGAAATTTGAATCAGTTTATCAGCTGGGGTGCATATTTCTCAATGTAGGGCACCCATTTCGTATCTGGCACGTATTGTGCACCTACTGTGCGATAATTTTTTTCTTTTTTTTTATAAAGCAGAAAGGTGATGAAATGGGATTAATCATCAAGTGAAACACAGTGGACAGAAGTATGCTGTTCACCTAAATTCATTGTTATGAAAATCTGGCGACTGAGAAGCAAACACAGAAAGTGAAACACAGTGGACAGAAGTATGCTGTTCACCTAAATTCATTGTTATGAAAATCTGGCGACTGAGAAG